>VDFB02000002.1:221533708-221670778 GCA_007258455.2 Sequoia sempervirens
CATTTGCATAAATTTATTTATATTTTATCTATTTCTACACATCCATCTATATAGACAACATTATTGGATCCTCCGTGATTAAACATTCATCCCTTATAAATACTTTACCATTTCATCATCTTAGGTCATGTCTATGGGTGGAAGATTGATCACACATCTACAAATCTAACCCTAAATTTCTAAAATTCAAATTTTAAAATTGTCTTACTTTTGGCCATTACGCTAGCCATTATGAGTTGACAAAGACATTAGTTTGCATTCATTATATCATCCAAGCATCACATTTGATCATCTCATCCTAGAGCATTTAATGAGCAATGATGTTAGGAGAATGCTTTGGTTAGGTGCACTAAAGTGACTCAAAGTCTACATATTCGTAGTAGGGTGTGTTTTTTGTTGATCATTTGCTTGATTGTAAAACTTATTGTTTGGGGTTTGATCCAAGAGAATATTTCTCTTAGTGATCTTGACAATCCACTTAAGCTATTCATAAATATTGTCAATCTAGATAGTAAAACAAATGGAGATGAATTAAATGACTCAAAGAGCAAGAGTGTAAAATTAACAAGATTAGATCCACACAACGAATAATGAATTTATAGATGTAGAAGTGACCTAGAAGTACAAACTTGACCTGTGATAGAGTACATGTATAATACAAAATCTAAAGCAATGCATTGATAAAGAGGTCGTGTTCTTAAATTTAATATAGGTAAATTTTAAAATCTTCATCAACTATTTATCATCGAACCTAGAGCTAACTACACCTTATCTACTTTACATTGACTTCCTTAGATTAAGATCTAATTTATAATTGCACATCCCCATAAAAAAAATTGTAAGAAGTAACTTTATAAGCTAGTGTTTTTATATTCATTATATAGACCTAAGTGCTTGATTATCATGTATGTAAGAGAAATATCTTAACCAAAATCTATGTTGAGACCGAATGTTACTATCAATGTAAAATTTCATTCATGAAGAATACAAATGAAAACATAAGTACATAATTATAAGAAGTAACTATCAATTTTCAATTTATAATCTCTTTGTCATTTTCATTTTAATTTAGTTTCTTAGTGTCGCATTAGAGAAACTTATCTGGAACACTAAAGTTGAGATGTGACCTAAAAGACATCCACATATCAATATCAAATGCTAAACCCTTAGAAAATAGCATCTAAACTACAATTGTTCACTCCTTGGTTGTGTAGGAGAGAAGGGATGACAGTAGCATCTCATGTGTATGCAAGATCAGCATATTCAAACCTAGAAATATAGAAAGTTAGATGCCTGCAATTATTCACTTTCTATATATGTTTTTTTTGGTATCTCTATATATGTTAATCATTTTATGCTTTTGAAGATACTTGACAATTGCAATTTCTAAAGTGAATGTAGCATTTAACTGCCATTTTTTGAATTTAAATCATGATAAATAACAAAAAGAAATATATTATAATAGCACATAACATGATCAATATTATAATCAAATTTCTAGAATGTATCTTTATTTGAGAAGGTTTAGACAAACCATTTCTTATAATCCAAACACTTTTAAGTCCCACTAAATATTATATCCTTAATGCTTATTTGGCTTCCTAATTCTTGTTTTGGGCAAAAAGATTTTATGAGATATTCTGATAGCATTGCAATCTGGATCTCAAGGGCTTTATGTGTAATGTTATAAAATAAAAGTGTGAAGCCTCGAGTTCTACAAATGTGAAACCCTTAAAACCTGAAGGCTTGTGGATTTTACAAATGTTGAAACCCTTAGTACAATGAGGATATGCACATACACAATATTCAATGAAGTAAAACTGTAGTTGGGATGCGTCCCGTCCTGCAAAATGGTTCACGTGCCTTGACTGTGCTTCCACATTATTAAGACTGTCCACGTACCTTGACTAGGATTCTATGACAACCACATTTCTTTAATTTAATATCCTAAAATGTCCTAAAGTGATCTCTGCACAATGCTTTGAATGATGGTTTTTTCTTGTTCTTCTCGACTTGAATGTCCTTTCCCAAGAAAAATATGAAGTGGCCATTTGGAAATAGTTATTAGGAACGCCACGTCGCTAAATGAACTGCATGGCTTCCACATGTGGAGTTGCATGTCTTGTTTGGTTCGATTCATTTCTAATGCATTACGACCTGCATTTTTCTTTTCACATTAATTTTTGAGACTAATATTTTGAATGTATGCCCATGAGACCACCATTTGCTCATGAGTTTCTAAAGTCTTTTCTTCGAATCCATTTTTTATAAATTTTGCAACGAAGGCGTCTACAGATCACATTTCTTTGAGTAACTCTATCAAATATTCACATGCATTGTCCATATTTTGCTTCATGGTTCACATATAAATCTGGCTTGTCAAACGCTTCAGGTGCCCTGTTTGTGATTCCAGTGTTCATACATGTCTAGCGTAGTATTTCCATGTAGAATACCTAACATGAATCCACATCCCAATTACCTTCTGCATAAATAGACTGAAAGCATATATATTAAGTATAAGTTCTTAAGGGTTCTGAATTTTAATAACCTAGTTTGTATTTTCTGATGATCCTTCCTTACAGCAATGATCTTTACAGCACCGCCTTAATTTGTAGGGTTTTTGAAGACAATATCTCTAGATAATGATGATACTATTGTGACGGGTGACTCATATTTTGTTTTATCACCATGCTTTTGAAAATGTATACTGTTATTCTTAAGATTGGGGAATGCAGATTGTTATGAAGGATAAGATTTGTGGAAGCAGTTGGGTGAGCATCATTCGGAAGAATCAAGCCAGAAGTTATTAGCATGAATGATTGGCATATCAGTGAGATTGGGTTTTCAACTCGTGTGGATTCAGAATTGGTGTAAAATGATTGTGCTAACAGTGCAGTTGCAGTGAATCCTGAATCCACAATCATGAATGGTCTCCCTGTAACTCGATCTCCCTGTTGGGCCTCTCACCCGGCGGTCTCAGGCTAAGAATGGACTCTTCTTCCTCATCCTCATTCTGAGGGAGGCGTAGCCTGTGGAAGGAGGAGGAGGAGGATGAAGTCACAGAGTCTTGCGCCAAGAAAGGAATCGCTGTGGGTAAGTGGGAAAGGTTAGGGGATCATTCTGCTTGCCCGTTCAAGTTTTTCAACGTGAACTTGTGCTAATCACACTAGAAACAGTAATGAGTACAAATAAGGAATGTGCTGGTATATACAGTACACTACACACCACTCCATGTTAGCATCTCTAGGGTAATGGGAATCCATGCAGGAATTGGAATTGTATTGTTAGAAGCAAGCGCAGGCCAGCTATTGGACTTATCTGTCGAGCAGCTTTGAAATACAAATCGGTCACTGTACAAGCGGGACTTTTAATAAATGCAATGAGTCCAGCCATTGGTCAAATCGTACGGTGGCAGAGGAAAAATCTTTACATGCCCTTGGAACGGAGAAAAACTATTGGTGGAAATAAAGCGAAAATAACACTGACGCCAAAATAAACGATAAAAATGCACGGAAAAGATTGGACGGACGAAATCATTTGTATCGTCTCCCGAGGAGTTTCAGCTGTTGATAGGGAAAAACAGGTCCCCTCTTCTCAAATTGGATACGCCGAATTGCGAAACTAGAGATTGCACTTTTTGTGTGCAATTGGGTACGCCGAAAATTTGGTTGGAATAGATAACAATTTGTCATAATAAGAAAAGGTAGAAATGAAAGAATTTGATGTAACCGATTGTTTAGCTTAAAGGATTATGTTTAGGTATATTGTTTGAAATGGGCCAGCCTTAATAAAATTGGAAAATATAATTTGATAATTAATTGCTATATGCGACAAGAGGTCATTACAATTCTTGAGCACTTGTTGTATACTTGTAAAGGCAATTTGTTATGTCATTTTGAAATAAATATTTTTAAACGCAACTTTATTTAATTTTCACATAATAGATAACAATTTGCACATAATTGTGTTAAATTACTTAAATGATGTCTAATACACGTTCTTATAAATGTGTATATAGTATGTGATATAATTAACCATGTAACTTCAACTTTTACCAACTTATGGGTAGTTGGATATTTTGTAAATACGTAAAAGAAATTGAAGTTCCAATATATTGCAAACAAGGCACTTTGCCTCGCGATAAAAAAGATGCAATATGTCACCTACTACAATACCATGTAACATGTTTTTTGCTTTAGAAATATATACACATACTTTGTGCTTTTGCTATCATATTGGAGCTTGGTTCTTGACTTTTGCTTTTGATTTGTATCTCTTTACTTGACCCATATGTCTAAACTTCAAAAACAAATGGCATCTTCAATTACATATAATTAAGAATAGTAGTTTGCATATAATGTATTGCAATCCTTTCCTCATTTCACGCATCATCCCATCCACCAAAATTTTCCATAAAAGAAAGGGGCAAATGGACAAATAATATTCAATTTGAAGTAGTCATAGTTGGCAGTAGTGGCTTGCATATTGCAGTCAACAGGTAGGATAAAATTACACCTAAATTTGTCAACATTGTGTTCCATACAAATGTATTTAACATCCTCCTCCTCGTTTCTTGTTTGCTCTCCATTGATTTTTAGCACATTTCTATCTTGTACTTGAACCTTCTTGTTCTCAAATAGAAAACAACAACTTTGTTAGTCATAGTAAGTAGTGATTTGTTTTTTTTTTTTTCATAGACCAAATGTAGAGGAATTGATGGGTTATAAAGGTTTATAATTGAAATACCTTGATGTCATTGTTTGTAAGGATTGGCATGTTGATAATGAAGAAATAAGAGTTGGGAAAGTATTTGATATCAACTGTAGTGGAACTCATGGTCTTATTGTTTAGAAAATTTAGGAGTGTCTCCATTTTGTGAAGGAGTTGTAGAAGCTGGTGAGCAGTGCTGATGAGGGGCTCCATCTCTTTTCACGGTTCTACATTCCTGTTAAATATCATCATCTATGTAAATGAGCAATGGGAGGAGTGTGTAGGTAAGGAAGAAGAAAAATACAATTTTGAAGATAGTAGCAATAGTAATAGTTGGTACTGTAGTAAATAACAAAGTGGCATACTTGTAGTAGTTGAGATTCCCTTTAATTGTATTAGTTGTTTGAATTTGACAATGCTTGCAAACGAATCTCTTCGTTTATTCTGCGAGCAACATATGGAATTTTTTGAATGCATGCATATCGTTGGAATGAGAAGGTTGGGTGGATGAGAAGGCTTTGTAGATCAAGAACTCTTGAAATAGTTGTAAAAGTCAATCCTTGTTGATCTATGTTGCCAATGTCCACTGTGGCCCTTGGAAGCGTAAGTCCTTGTGATTTGTGTATTGTCAATGCCCATGCAATTTTAAGAGTAATTTGATGGTGAAGTCCTCAGCTAAGTGGTGTTATTAGGACATATGTCAGATTGATATGGTCCCAAGGTGGTCCAAGGTAATTCTTGAAATGAACAACAAATAATGGTAGTTGAGGTGGTTTGTCACCTTCACTGTATACAATAGCTTTGACCTGACCAAGTGCACCATTCACAAGTCATGTCTCAACCCAAATATTTGAACATAACATGACCTCTTGGACAATAGATAAAAAAGTTTGAGCTTGAAGTGTTCTTCATTAGGATTTATGTATGTTGACCCCATTAGTTGCTCTAGAATGGAAAGTGCAACAGGTGTTGCCAAAGACAATAACATACGTTTGTTGTGTAGTGAGACTAATTCATTTGTTGCAAAATGATGCATGCCAGACAGGAAAATAGAGTTTTTTGTAGAACTGAGAGAGGAACTTGAACGTGACATTAGAATTTTCCAGTATTCTTCTATAGGATTTTCATTACGTAGATTGTGGAGAAGTGTACAAAAAGCAATCTAGGATGGATCAATGCCAAATTGTCAAAATATTCTTGTCAAAGTTACCATAGTTGTGAAGATATGCCATAGAGTCCCACCATAGGAGGTAGAATCGTACATGGGGATATCTTTAACTGGTGGTAGTTGGCCCAAGTCACCAAAGAGTATGATTCAATGCCCTCCAAAGGGCAAGTGGTTGTGGGTGGGGAATGCTTCTTGTAGTCACATGTCAATTCGTTCTAACAATTTGGGACCAATGAAGCTCATCTCATCAATTAAAATGTACCTAATAAAGTACAACTCTCTTGGAAGGTTGCAAGTGTTTTCCCTTATAGGGGGGCCATTTCTTTTATTGGAATACGAAGAGCAAAATGGATTGTTGACGCTTGAATGTTGAATGTTGCAACACCTATAGGTGCAAGAAGTAGTAATGGTGTTTGGTGAATCGGGGCTGAGCTCATGAGGGCATGCCTTATTTGTTTTATGAGATGTGACTTTCCAGTTCTTGTAGTCCCTTGAACAATTAGCTTGAGCAGTGGTTGCAATGGAAGTGTGCTTAGGTGGGAGCAAATTATATCAAATACTTTTTGTTTCTAAGTAGAGAAAGTAGTATGGATCTGTTCATGGAGAGCATGGTGCACTTGAAAGGTTGCTCAATTAGAGTCTATGAAAGTAGTAGCAAAGTGCATTTGTATTGGGGTCAGGTTGGATTGTTGCCATTCATGGTGAATGTCAATTTCATGGCAACCAAGCATGTTTAGTGCATCAAGTTGTATTGGAAGGTTTGGGTGCAAACTTGAGAGAACTTGCCACTCTTCTAGGTTGTGGCCTTGTAAGGAATGGTCAACGCTTGAGTTGTTGCTTGCATCTAATGCTTATGCTGGAGTTGGAAGTGTGTGATGTATATGCCATGCCCTGTATGTAGAAGAAAACCTCTCCCATTGCGATATAATCTGATGTTCATAGGACCCAACATCAATTTCAATGTTGCGAAAGGGGTGGTATAAAATAAGTTCACTCCAACAAAATTCATGAAAGTTTTTGTCATCTCTTGCAGGGATGGTAGTGAACCTAGGTGAGATGCAAACAATTGCTTTATGAGGGCGTTGCTTCCATTGTTCATTTTTTTGAGAGGCTCTAAAGGTCCACTTTTGGGTTAGTTCAATTAGTGGCATTACGTCTAAATGAATTGGGCGGACCATGTATGCATCAATGTACGTAGGTGTTGTGGTAACTGATGTGGGTGAGATTGAGACACATTGAAATTTATAGTGGTTAACATTTAAAGACACAAATGTTCTACTGGATATGGAGAAGGCTAATTTTAGTAGAAGGTGGCAAGTTTCTTGGGCACTAATATCACATCCACTAGGCTATCAGTAAGAAATTTACGAAAAGCAATTAGGGCTGGCAATTTTGATTCTAAGTTTGTGGAGATGCGAGATAACATGGTATGGTATGATTCAGATTTGTGCTCAACTTTTGTAGCATATTTTTCAATATATTTGAGGACAACAACAATTGATAATACAGGTTGGCAGTCTACATTATCCCTCTAGATAGATAGGATAGATGGGTTGTGAAGGTTCAATCGATCATCATTACGAGCTGGTGTATGCTTAGGATGACCGGTCTCATCATTTGAAAGAGTTGACTTATCTTGCATGGACCATGGTGCTTTTTAGTGACATACAATAGTTGGCCCTTTATTTCTGAGGCATGTTAGAAAATTACACTTTGTGTGTCGTTCAACACAATTGACTAATTCACAATAGTCTATTAAGGACGCACATGACAATATCCTTGTTGTGTCTAGTAAGCATGGATCATCAAGAATAGAGCGGTGAATTGTTTGGCCTCTCAATTGAAGGCTACGTGGATTCCAAGAGGAGACATATGTATCTATGTAATCAAGTGCATTTTGTACAAATTGAATGTTATTCCATTCTAATCTACTAATATCAGGAGCTTGTGCGAGCCATAGAAAACCATGAATGTGTGTGGATCCTCTGTGTTGCCATTCATACCTATGAAAAGATGATATTTAGAAAACTATTAAGGTAAGAGTCTATTGTTAAAAGTGAAGTGATGATTTCTACTAAACAATTAAAGTATGTGTGTGTGTACCTTAGAATTTTACCCTATTTTAATGTGCAAAATATTTTAAAATTCAAATGACAAAATACTAAGAACACTTCAATGATTAGCCTAAAGAGTGATAAAATAAGGAAAATAGATGAAATACAAATGCAAATCGATTATACCTTCTTTGTTGTTGAAGACTCCTTGGTTGGCCCTTGATTTAGATGAATTTTTATGCTCTTTAGATGACTTTTGATGTTACTAGATGCATGATTGATAATGCAAAATGACTAAATGGATAGCTAAATTGTAGCAAATGCTTGAGAATGCAAATTGGCAACATAAGGTTGCTCAAAATGAAAGTGTTTAAAAATTCCCTTGAGGAGAGGGTATTTATAGAAGAATTTGAATTCTCTAGAGAATTCAATGGTTGAGATTCATCTAACAAGGTCAAGATGAAGGGCTATGGTGGGTTGAGAACTCACAAGCCCTCACATCTTGACATGTGGATAGTGAAGTGGCCAAAAAGTATATGAGGTAGAGCAAGGAAAAGTACCTTGGGGAGTGAGAAGATATCCTCAAAAAGGAATTTTTTGTCCTCAAATGAAAGTGAAAGGGACATTTGAGGAAATTTAGAATTCCTCAAAAATCTCTATGGGAAAAGGAGAGGTGGTTGGAGAAATAAATGTGAATTAAAAATTCACATTCTTAAGAGAGTCTAAAGGATAAGAGAGGGTCTCCAAAAAGGTGGGAATTGGTCACATGCATGAGGTGACATGTCAAATATTCTAGAAGCCTTGGAAAGACAAAATGTGAATTACAAATTCACATGGGGAGGAGAGAGACATAGGATGAATAAATGAGAATTAAAAATTCTCATGGGAAAGAGGGTCAATATCCAAAAAGGAAAAATAGAAAGATTGACTAAAAAGTGGTGCTAAAAATGGTTAATGACTTTGATTAAAGTTGTGCAAATACTTGATTATGATAATTAATAGAAGATTAGAGGAAAGTGGCAAATGTAGGAGGATGTGACATTAATCTTTGATTAAGAGGATGCACACCCTAAATATGAATTAATTAAATTAATTCACATTAGAGATGGATTATGGAGGATGTGACAAGGAGGGAGAAAAGAAGAATTTTAAATTAATTTTAATTCAATAGAATATGATGACTAAATTAAATAAATTGGTGTATTTGTTTAATTTAGAGAAGATAACGGCACCGGATAAAGTGTTTAATTATTAAATTAAATACTTTAAGAGTCTTATGTGAGAAGCACAATATTAATTAAATAAATTAATATTGACAGAATTGATGAATAAAGAGGTAAATTTGATCATATGGGAGTGATCAAATTTGGGTGTCTACATTTTGCCCCTCTTCAAAATATTGTTAAAATAATAATGTTTCGAAGAAAAATAAAATGTCGGGGATGAAGAAAGTGATAGGAATTGATGCCCCAGCCTGAAAGAGAAGGAGAGGGACGCCCCAGTGCCTGCCTCAAATGGATGGAAGAAAGTGATAGGGTATGCCCCCTCAAGAGGGCGGTTGGGGAAGAAATAAGGGGGCCCCAGACGACTTCTCAATAGAAAGAAATGAAGGAGACCGTTGGATAGAGGGAAAAAAACTAAGCAACTTTTCCTTTTGAATGAAGCTAATTGGACGTACGATTTGCAAATGGTGGCTCCAGGAGAGAAGGGGATTAATTGGAAGGAAAAAAAAGTTAAATAAAAGGTAAAAAATACCTTTTATTTGAAAAGGGGGAAAAGAGGGGTTAAAAGGTAATTTGAAGAATTACCTTGCTTCATTGTTACCGTAGCAAGTGAGGAAAGGGTGAAGAAGAGGGAGAGGAGACAGAGCAACAATGCCGCGGGATTATGACACCGAGATCATTCGCCGAGCAGATGACCTGCGGAGACACTGGACCCACTTCGCGGTGCCCCACAAGGTGAGTACGAAAACCCATGCTATGTATTTTAAATATTTAAGCATTTTTTTTAAGATATTAAAAATGTATCATATGGGTTTGGTGGACGGGGGGAAATGGGAAAGTGGGTAGGTCGCAGAATTGACAGAAAAAAAAGGGAAGGGAAAATTATTTTTTTTGGGGGGGGGGTGGGCGAATGGGCACGCCGCCGCACAGCGGGGCATATGCGCCCTGAGCTGGGGCATACACGCCCCGGCCATGGGCGAAGTCACCCCGGCCACGGGGCGAACACACCTCGCCAGGGGCAGAGCCCCCCCGACTAGGACGAAGCCGCCCCAGCCGCGGGGTGGACATGCCCCGACTAGGGCGGAGCCGCCTCAGCTGCGTCAGCTCGGGGCGTCTCCACTCTGGCAGCCCGAGGTGGAGCCGCCCTGGACAAGGGCGAACATGCCCCACTAGCCCGGGGAGGGGCAGAGCCGCCCCGGCAACCCGGGGTGGACATGCCTCGAAGGGGGCGAAGCCGCCCCAGGGGAGGGGCGGACACGCCCCGAGGGGGCAGAGCTGCCCCAAGGAGGAATGAACACGCCCCGGGAGCCCGAGCAGAGCTGTCGCGGGAGAGGAGACAGAGTCGTCCCGAGTGGGGGCGGAGTCACCGTGAAAAGAAAGAAAAAAAGGGGGAAGAGGGATGGGGCGATGGATGTCAGAAAGAAGAGACCGCCCCAAGGGGGGACAAAATGAGGATGAAGAAAGAATAAAAGTAAAGATGTTTCGGGGCCGGGAAAATTGTGTACTGATAAATGGTTGATGTGGATGCAGGGTTTAGGGTGGATACAGACACATGAGCGATGGTCAGAGGCACTGACAGCGGCTCTAGCAGCAATGACGGGTGTGGATCATGCGGCCTTAGAGCATGCGGGGTTATTGCATTTTCTAGAGGTGCCAGTGATGAGGGTGCATCGAGCGATGCTGACGGCCTTGATAGAGAGATGGAGTTCAGAGACATCGAAATTTCATCTACTGACGGAGGAAATGATGGTGACACTGAAGGATGTATGGTGCATCCTGAAGCTGCCGATATCAGGGATTGTGTTGAGTGATGTTGTGTCGAGCGGGCCGAGTTGAGGCAAACTATGACAGTGCTATTTGTACATATTGCCCTGCCTCTTCAGGGTCAGCAGTTGGATCTAGATAGATGTTTGACAGTGGGAGTACCACCATTACTTTTATTCCTAGTGGAGTTGATCAGTGGGGTATTACTGCCAGATCGTAACAAGCGGTATTGCAGTCTAAGGTTTATGGAGGCAATTTGACACATTGTTGAGTGGTGTGAGGGACAGATTGCATGGGGTGCTTGTATCCTAGCCCAGTTGTATAGAGATATGCATCTGATTTGTAATCGGGAGGCAGTGAGTTTGACACACATGACCCTACTACAGATGTGGGCATGGGAGCATATTAGGGTGATAAGACTGATTGTTGCAAGGGAGGGAGATGTGGATGATAGAAAGCCACTGGCATGGAGGTATGGAGAGGCGAGGGGCTGGGTTATTTGGCATAGGGGATTGGGAGATGTGGAGGGATGGAGGAGGATGGTGGATGATTTGGAGGAGGGAGACATAGTGTGGTGACCTTATATGCATCAACGCTTCAGGGGATGGAGAGAGCAGACGAAGAGACAGAGTGGGTACTTTATGGCTCAGTGTGTCCTGATTGGGATTCTTCCGCGGATAATGGAGATGCGTCGACCAGATAGGGTGATGAGACAGTTTGGGCTAACACAAGATATTCCTAGTGCGTCGGTGATGTTTCAGCGACTCACCAGAGAGTGACCATGGGGGCGTGCGATTAGCCCGAGGGAGGCTAGAGCATCATGGGTGGCGACAGTGTAGGTGGCCTATCCTGGGAGATGTGTGGGAGCAGAGGATGCAGGGGTGACAGAGCGATATGACCGGTGGTTTCGCAACCACCTATGGGAGAGGATTACACCATTGGTGTCGATTGTAGGAGCCATGGGATTTGGATTAGAGGATGAATGTTGTGGGACTAAAGAGGGAGTACGACATGAGGGTGGGAGAGGTCCCGAGCCAAAGATGGGAGGAGAGAGGATGGAGGCAGTGGGACGGGCAAGTAAGAGGAGGAGGAGGGGGACCGAGGGTAGCAGAGGAGGGTGAGAGAGGCAGTAGGACAAGAGGGTGGGAGAGATCTGGAGCCAGGTGTGGGAGGACAGGAGGAGTCAGAGGTGGAGATGATACACGCAGTGGAGGGGAGAGCGGGCCGACAGATTGGTATAGGGAGTAGAGTATGATAGAGGAGAGTGTTGGTACGGGCGGAGCAGGGAGGGGAGAGACAGTAGGATGGAGGTCAGGAGATGGAGACCAGGAGCCAGCTAGAGTTGATAGCAGGCAGGAGGCGACTGATGAGGGTACAGACCGTGATAGAGCAGGAGGGTGCCCAAGAGGAGACTAAGGCTAGGAGTCAACCAGAGAGGATGGGGAGTAGGGGATGACAGAGGGGGGCATATGGTATCAGTGTAGGAGCCTCCCGTTGTAGAGATAGGGGAGAGAGGATGAGGAGCAGCCAGAGATAGGAGAGCTGAGGAGATTGATGAGAGTGGGGAGGCATGGTCAACTGCGGAGAGTGTGAGTCTGTCCTTCCATGGAGGACTTGGAGGATCAGTAGGAGGAGGAGGATAGGGAGAGTGATGATGCTATGGAGATAGACAGAGATATGTCAGATATGGATATTTGGGATGTAGAGCCATTGGCAGTGATTCCTGTCATTGCCTTAGGGGATTCGATTGTTCAGCCGAGAGACACTATGGAGAGTCTTCAGAGTATAGATCAGAGGTTGAGGGTGGCAGAGGTAGAGGTGATCAGACTTAGAGTCGAGCTATCGAGAGCACCAGTAGAAGGTCAGAGGGATTATAGATTTATGGTAGAGGTGATGGGGAGAGAGAGGGAGGTACTGCTAGCTGACATACAGGGGCTACGAGATGAGTTAGATGTTGTCAGTTGGGACCGTGCAGACTACAGGTGGAGACTATTATATTGCAGGCCAGAGGGGGTCAGTGGGTATGATTAATCATGTATCAGCAGGTAGTGGGCAACAAGTGGATGATCTTCGACAAGAGCGAGATGAGCTATGGGACAGAGTGTTTTGCTTAGAGCAGATGGTGGGAGAGATGGGGGTGATGCAGGAGAGGGAGAGACAGGTGAGGGAGTAGGTTCGTATTATGCAAGTAGAGAGAGATGTAGCACAGGGGCGAGTACAAGCAGTGGAGGCAAAGAGGGATACAGTGTAGGCGCGAGTTCAGGTGCTGCAAGATGAGAGAGAGTTGACAGAGACACATATTCGGTCTCTTTAGAGGAGGAGAGAGGAGGCAGCCTCAGAGGTATTAGTACTGCAGGGCAAGCGAGATGCAGCGGTGTTGAGAGTCCAAGAGCTGCAGGGGGAGAGGGATGGAGCAGTGGTTTAGTGTCAGGCCACTCAGAGGGAGAGAGATGTTGCGGAGGTACAAATGCAGACATTGCAGGGGGAGTGAGATGTAGCAGTGGCACAGTGGCAGTCTATGTAGGGCAGTGATGTGATAGGGAGAGATATGCATGGATTACAGAGGGAGAGGGATGCAACAGTAGCCAGGGCAGTGGCTGCTGAGGAGATGAGAGATCGGATGTAGGCAGAGATGGCACAGTTACGCTTATCCCAGGAGGCCTGGGAGCAGGAGAGGAGGATGATTACGAGGGATCGGGACAGGTATCGTCAGGAGCAGAATTCCGCTCGGGTTCAAGTTGCAGAGCGAGAGGAGAATGCGAAAGAGGCGGGATTTTGGATGGCCGCATACTACCATTCAGTTCCAAACCCAACCCAGCGGATATTTCAGTATACCCGACAGGCACCCCAAATGCCAGCACCATCTCAGTTGTTGGGGACATAGACTCGAGGTTACAGTGATTCACTGGGTGCTACACCAGATAGGAGATCAGTACCGAATTCCCCACAGAGATCAGATGTGGGTAGCTCATTCGGGAGGTGACAGGTTACTGAGTTTTTGACAGGTGCAGGGTGGAGCATGTAGGATTTATCGACAGAGATCAGAGAGGTTCCACATCTCTGGATTTTGTAGTTGATTATGTGATGGATATATGATAGATTTTGATGTATGTGACACACATTATATTATTTTGACTATGACATGAGACAGTTCTTATTGGCATTATGTAGTATGTTTCCTTTTGTGATGGGTGATTGTATGCATGCTTATATGATATTTCCTGCTTATGTGGATGGGTATTTTGGGTTATTTATGCATAGGTGTATGATATTAGATGTTTATGTGGATGATTGGGTGTATGTATTTTATTAATGCAAATATGGTGATATGATATGCACACATGTTGCATTTATGATGATTTATATGTATGGATGCCTAGTTAACTTATTTATCATGTATGTATATGTGTATGATAGATTTTGTATGAACATTTTACATATGTAGGATGTGATGTATTATGAGTCTGACACTTTGTGATGCAAGTGGTGATGTATGCATAGATCTAACATGTGGTGATGCAGGTGGCGATGGATGCGTGGTTAATAGAATGATGCAATAATAATTTTGTAATTTTATAAGAAGTAACACATGGCCATAAGTGCCAATAAGAACTGATAGGATAATGGAAGGTGGGTATATAGTGATTGTGAAAATGGGTGTCATTTGGCATCTGTCAAAAATCATGAGTATCCTGAGAAGAATGGGAAAGAGGGGGAGAAAGTATTTGCACAACCAAAATCATAGGGTGAATGCAATGCGACAAATGATGAAATGCAATCCTAATATGAGTTGCCATCTTTGGAGCATTGATATTTGCTATAGCATAAGATACCAGATACCTTGATATATAAGACCAGGGCCAGTAGGCATCCAATGCATGAAACAAACATAGCAAGCAAAAGGGGGCTACCCCAACACCCCAAGGTCACGATGACCTTGGTCGGGCCAGGCATTGGGATAACCACAAACACACAAGGATGCCCCAACGTAACACAAGACCCCATGGATCCTGGTGGGTACTACGTGGGACAACCAAAAAAGGCAGCAACAAAGAAAAGACCAAGATGAACCCATATGTCGACTAATCAAAGCACACCATGATATGATGGATCAAGGTGACCATGACAAGTGTTGATAATGAGCTCAAATGACAAATAAATTCCAAAACATCAAAATATCACAATTAAAATCAAAACGTCATTTGCCATAGGATCAGGGTGATGGATAGGATCGATGAGGTCTGCTAGGAAGGATGCATCCTGTTGAGACCGATGATGGATACTAAACTAGAATGACCTAGTTTGACGCCAAATGCTTTTCATTAACTAAATCTTTCGATAATTTAAGGATTTTATTTGAGAATATCAGGCCAGATGAAGATACAGACTGACACATCCTATAGACCTAGGGGCTCGGGGGCTGATCAAAGATTAGCCTTGCCTACGTGAAAGCGCAGAGCCCTCATAGTTCATGAAAAGACCATGGATAAAGTGAAAAGAGGATGATGAAGGCGAATGATGGATGATCAAGACACGATGGTCAGAATACCCCGGAGGCAAATCAAATGATCAACCTTGCCTACGTGAAAGTGCAAGGGCAACATAGTTCGATGAGTGATGCTCCTATATGATGGAGACCGACATGATGGATGATCCTATATGATGACACAGACCGACCGACAAGGGGAAAGAATGACATAAGCTCAAAGTGGGATATTGAAAAGCTCAGGATGGGGGATAGGCTAGATGGGTCATCCAATGCTCAATCAATATATACCAAGCGGCCTAGGCTGAGGTGGGTGAGGGCGATAGTGCGGATGAAAGCATAAAATAACCAGGATGTCAGGTAGATAATGATTAAGCCCTCTACGGATGATGCATGTTACCAAATTTTCACCATCCATACTTATCCAAGGCGCCACCAAGAGGTGGTTTTCACCATAGGATGGATTTATTTTTCTTTACTATTTTTTTGGATTTTTTATTACTTTTTTATTTATTTTTTATTTTTTATTTAGGTGGGGTTACTGAGCGGATTTAGGTATAGAACTTCTTCAGATGTATGATATTGATGGGTTCGTCAAGGGGATCTCCTTCAAGAGTAGTCAATCTGTAAGGCCCAGATCCATATTTGGCGGCTATGATATAAGGCCCTAACCAGTTTGCCTCAAATTTTCCCTTTTTATCACGATCCTATTGAGTATGCTGGTTCTCTTTAAGGACAAGCTCACCAACCTGGAATTGTCGAGGATGGACCTTTTTATTGTAATTATGTTTGAGGCAGTTTTGGTATGCTTGCAAATGATCTTAGGCTTTTATTCTGTGTTCATCCAATAATTCTAGCTGTGCAAGCTATGCAACACGAGCATCTTCTTCGTTGATAAGATTCTTCAGAAAAATCCTTAGTGATGGAAGCTCAACTTCGATTGGCAAGACGGCTTCAGCACCATATGCTAAAGAATAGGGGGTGGCACCAGTAGGAGTGCGGATGGAGGTACGATATGCCCAAACGGCAAGGTGAATGTGGAGGTGACAATCTCATCCAATGTTATTAACAACCTTTTTGAGGATGCGGATAAGGGTCTTGTTGGTTGCTTCTGCCTGACCATTGCCCTGGGGGTAATAAGGTGTTGACCAATGGTGCTGGATATGAAAGGTGTCGCAAAGGTTTTTCACAGCTTGGTTCTTGAAGGGTTTTCTGTTATCAGAGAGGATGGTTGATGGGATACCATATCTACAGAGGATATGGTAAAGGATAAATTTTGAGATTTGGGTACCGGTGATTTGTGAGAGTGGTATTGCTTCTACCCACTTAGTGAAGTATTCAATGGCAGTAATTATAAATGTATGGCCGTCAGATGATGGTGGATAAATCTTGCCAATCAAATTGAAACCCCATTGAGAAAAGGGCCACGGGGCTAGAAGGGGCTGAAGATCTTGTGTTGGGGCGTGAATCAAATCTGCATGTTGTTGGCATTGAAGGCACTTCTTTACAAATTCACAAGCATCGTGTTCCAATGTAGGCCAATAATACCTAGCTCATAGGATCCTTTTGGCCAGAGCCATACCATTTGAGTGAGCTCCACAAACACCACCATGTACTTCTGTTAGTGTCATGCAGACTTCGATCTCATTCAGACATCTAAGGAGGATTCCATCATACCTGCGACAATAAAGCGTATCATCAACAATGATGTATCAGGAGGAGTGATGAATAAAGGATTTGCGTTGGTTGCATGTAAGTTCTGGGGGTATGGTATTATCACGGAGATAGGTGTATATGTCTTGGTACCATGGAGAGGCGGGACCTATGACATCGCACACCATATCAGTCTCAGGAATATCATATGTAGGGATTAAAAGTTGTTCTACAAAAAACTCACATTATGTTCGGTCTTTAGGCATGTCAATCAGGGAACCAATAGTAGCCATTGCATCTGCTGCTTTATTCTATACCTGAGGAATTTGATCAAACTGTATGAAAGTGAAGTATTTCTTGAAATCGTCCACCATGCGTTTATAGGGTAACAGTTTATCATCTTTTGTGAGGAATTCATCATTAACTTGCCTAATGAATAGTAAAGAATCACCAAAGACTTTCAGATGAGTTATGTGCCACTGCTTTGCAATTCTAAGGCTGGTGAGGAGAGCTTTGTACTCTGCGATGTTGGTACATGGGAATGCGATCCTAAATGATTTTGGGATGTAGTCACCTTGAGGGGTAATTAATAAAATTCCTACTCCATATCCACTATGAGTGCACGAGCCATCAAAATATAGCGTCTAAGTTGGTGCTTCTATGACTGTAGATTTCTTCATCTGGGAATTCAATGTTTAGCGGGTAGGCATCTACTAATGGTGTCGTAGCCAATTGATCAGCTATGACTTGTCCTTTTATGGCTTTTCGCTCTACATACTCTATGTCAAATTCGCTTAGGAGCATGACCCATTTGGCCATGCGACCAGTCAGAGTGGTTCTAGATAAAAAATACTTAAGGGGATCAATTTTAGCGATTATTTTGACTGGATGGCTGAGCATGTAATGATGGAGTTTTTGTGTGCTGAAGACTAGCGCAAGGCAAGCTTTTTCCATGAGGGAATAATTTAACTCATAGCCAACCAATGTTCGACTGATGTAGTAGATTGCCCTTTCTTTGAACAACTCATCATGTTGTGCCAACAATGCCCCCAGTGTGACTGAAGTAGCAGAGATGTAAAGCAGGAGGGGTTTTCCTCGAATAGGCGGCATCAAGATCAGTGGATGAGCTAAATATTCCTTAATTTTATCGAAACCCATCTGACACTGCTAGTTCCATCGAAAGGTGGAATCTTTTTTCAAAAGATGAGTGAATGGCTGACACTTATCTGCTAGCTGGGCTATGAACCAACGAATGGACTGCATCTTCCCCTAGAGGCTTCTTAACTGCTTTAGATTGCGTGGAGGTGGCATGTCTAGGATAGCCTTTACCTTGGCAGGATCAACCTCAATGCCCCTGCGAGAGACTATGAAACCCAACAACTTTCCTGACGTGACCCCAAAGACACACTTTTTTGGATTTAGCTGCAACTTGTAATGCTCTAACTGCTCAAATATATTTTTCAGGATGGCAAGATGTTTTGCTCGTGTTTTGGACTTTCCTAACAAGTCATCGACATAATCCTCCATGATGATATGGATGAGGTCATGGAAGATGACTGTCATCGCCCTCTGGTATGTTGCCCCCACATTTTTTAGACCAAAGGGCATAACATTATAACAGAATGTACCCCAAGGTGTTGTGAAAGTGGTATTGTGTTGGTCCTTAGGTGCGATTTGAATTTGATTATAACCAGAGAAGCCATCCATAAGTGATAACATCTCATGTCCTACTGTCAGGTCGACCAACATGTCAATGTTAGGCAGAGGGAAGTCATCTTTTGGGCAGGCTTTGTTAAGATCCCTGAAGTCTATGTAGACCCAAATGTCTCCATTTGGTTTGGCAACTGGTACTATATTGGAGATCCACTCAGAGTAGTCAATTGGTCTAATAAAACCGGCCTCTAGTAACTTCTCCAATTCCTTCTTGACTAATAATACGACCTGCGGATGCATCTTGTGGAGCTTCTATTTGACAGGCTTGGCGTCTGGGCGAACGTCTAAATGATGAACCACTAAGGCGAGGTCTAAGCTTGGCATGTCAGAATATGACCAAGCAAAGTTAATGATTCCCTCTTGGAGTAGCTGCACGATGACCGGATACTCTTGCTCTAAGAGTGACTTAGCCACATAGGTGATTTTAGGATTTTCAGCAGTACCCAGATTAACTTCTTGAGTCTCTTCAATTAGAATGGATGATCGGGCCGATAACTAAGTTCCTACAAGGGGAAGATGAACATCTCCATTGTCCAGTGCCTCTTCGAGGTTTTCGCCATTGGATGAGTCCTTTATTTTTACTTTTTCAAGGTCAGGAAGCGCCTCAGGGAGGTTTTCACTAGATGATCACTTTTTACTTTTCTTATTCTTATTTTTGCGACTGGAGTGTTCATCCTCCCCCAATCCCATAAGGTTGACATATGTATCCACAGACATGTTGACAGGTGTGGTATTACGTAGGTCCCAATCAATAAGCTCAAGGTGACAAAGGGATAGACTAATGGTACAGACGGATAGGCATTCAAACATGGATGATAAGTCGATGTGATCGACGTCATCGTACACATGTATGATGGATTCCTCCTCGGTATATCTTACAATGAGCCCTTGTCCACGGTGACGCTATAGGAGGTATTAGACAATGTTGTAGAGCTTTTCTATTTTTTATCATATCCGATGCCTATGTTCTTTGGTAGCTTTGATGTATCAATAGGTTGCAACCGCCCTTGTTCTTCTTTACCTAGGCCCCTGCCTTGGTAGTTATATTTTTCTACAAACTTAGCCAACCATGGATATGCTTCCTGAAAAATATTCCTTTAGAGGAGGATCTGGCTGGGGTTCTTCTCGGTAGACCCATTGGCTTATGTCTTCTTCTGGTGCATCTATCTTGACACTTGGGGATCTGAAGGTGGTGGTAGGGATGGTTTTACCACTGAAGGTGATAGTCTTGTCTTTCTTTTGTGTGGTATGCGAAGGTTGACCATACTCGTGTGGTGACCGTGGCATGGTTGCTACATTGAAAGTCGTATGCATTTTGTATTCACCACACCCTTTGTTAATGATCTAGACTTTGGTGACTGTAGGATTAGTGGTGGAAGATGGAGTGGTTATCACAATGGAGGGTGGGTTAGCGGATGATGACTGGGATGCCCCCATTTCAACCCCGGGACAATAATGTAAATGGGGAAATGACTTCTAGAGCGCGGCAATATTCAAATGGTTGAGGATCAGCGTAGATGGTGACTTCCTGTCCGTTGACGGGGAATTTTAGGCATTGATGGTACGTGGAGGGGATGACTTGCATAGCATGGAGCCATGGGCGGCCAAGGAGGAGATTATATCGCAAGTCTAGATCAAGGACATGACAGGTAGTGTATTGAAGCACATGTCCCACTTGGATAGGAAGACTGATAATTCCCTCTGAATTTCTTTCTGCATTATCATAGGCTTTGATTGTGATGATCTGATTACTTAAATCTGCTTGAGTATACCCCACCTGTTTTATGAATTTCAGAGTACACAAATTGAGGGCAGAGCCATTATCTACCAAGACCCTTTTTATTTTGTGACGGGCAACCATGACTTCGATATGTAAGGGGTGATTATGATTGACATCGATATTTGGCATATCGTTTTGGATGAAGTGCAGTTGATAAGATAAAGCTAGGTGACCTACCAAAGCTTGGAATTGCATGGGGTTGATGTCATTTGGCACACGGGTTTCTTGCAGGGCTCTGTTGAGGATTTCTTGATGTACAGGGGAAGACTTAAGCAAATCCAAAATGGATATATGAGCAGGGGTCTTTCCTAAGTGATCAAGGATGTTGTATTGAGAGTTTATAGGAGTTGATTAGGTGGGTGTAGAGGCTGCAGGGACAGTGATGCAGGATCATCGTGTAGTAACAACACATTGAGGGTCTTTGGCCTTCACATGTATCATGGATACACGAGGTTCCACCTGCTCAATGTAATGAATAACACCCTCGTAATTGAAGGGTACATTCTTGTAGCTCACATTATTTGTGTTGTTTCCTTGGGGATTACTGCTAGATGTGCTTGGGCCTGGATTATGGTTCAGAAAGGCGTTCTGATATATCTGCAATTAAGCATTGGACGATGAGGCTTGACTGGTGTCAACCTTGATATCTCCTTGATCAATGAGATCTTGGACATAGTTTTTTAGACCCTCACATTTATTCAAAGAGTGTCCCTTGATTTTATGGAACTCACAATATTCATTTTCCTTAAACCATGCGGGCTTGGGTTTGGACTCATCAAATGGCTTGGTGACAAGGTATGTGATGGGATAATTGATTTGTAACAACTTATTAAAGACAACACTCAGAGGTTCTCCTAATTGAGCATACTGACATTTAGTGTTCCCTTGATTGTTCTAGTTTGACTGTTGAGGAGGACGAGGTGCCCCCTGTGGTACAGATATGGCATTGGGTACAGACGGTTGTTGTTTTTAGGATGTATTAGCCACTTGGACGTGTTTAGTGTCTGTCACACCGTCATTCACTACATTCTTGTTCTTGTTCTAGAATTGTGGTTTATTGCCAAATGACCTATCTTTATCATGATTATGTATTTTGATGTGTCCTTTGGCAATAAGGGCACGTTCAAGGATGGGTCCCTTTTCCACTATCTCCACGAAAGTGGTGACACAATGTAACCTAAAATTATGGGCCATGTCAGGATGAGAGTTTTCCACGAAAAGAGTGACCATGTCTTTTTCTTTTAGAGGGGTCTTCATTCGGCTTGCTAATGCACACCACTGTTGTAGGTAGCTAGTAAAGGTTTCCCCCTCATGTTGTTTCTCTTTGAGGAGATCTAAGGTGTCTGTGTCCTCCAAATTGAAAGAGAAGTAGGACACAAATTTTTCTGATAGGTCTGCAAAAGTTTTTATGGACCCTTTTTCGAGAGTCATGAACCAATCTAAGGTGTGGCTTGCCATGCTTCGTGGGAACAAGTGCAAGAGATAGTTGTCATTGTGCATGACCTCTTGACATTGGGAGTAAAATTCTTGCAAGTGAGCCTTAGGTTCTTTATTTCCCTTGTATTTGTCAAACTTTGGTATTTCAAAATGTTTAGGAAACGGGATTAATGAGATGGAGGGATCAAATGGATATGGGCATATGTTTTCAAATGTGAATGATTGTTTACTCGTCCCTGCTTGAAGGTCTTTCAATGCCACTTTGATTTCCAACAGATCTGAATTGGCCGGTGGCGGGTTGGGGGGATATTGATGATAGGATGATATAGGATCTTGGTGAGAGAGCGTCAGATTGTTGAAATATGGATTTGGATGGTTGGATGATGATATGTCTTGTTGATAAGACGAGGGATTTTGTTGATATGGGGGCTATTGTTGTGGAATATAGTACAGATTTGTTTGATAAAAGTGTGGGGTAAGCTGTTGAGAAGCTTGGATGGGATATTGTGTATTGGTTCAAGTTGGTGTTGAAGGTACTGTTGTGATTGTTGGGCGGTCACATAGGGCGGTTGTTGGTGAAATTGCTGCTGATTGTGATAGTAGTAGTGTTGGGGGGTTGTTGTTGTGATGTCAACTGTTGTATGGCCCGAGATGGGATATTGTGTTGTGGTTGAGCCTACGGGCGCAAAATGGATGCGAGAAAAGGGGATATGGTATGGGCAATAGGTCGAGATGGATTGCCTTGTGGTTGGTAGGGTGGTTGTTGTGAAGAGACCAAAGCATTATGTATAGGTGGTTGCTGATGAGATGGTTGAGGTAGCGTAGAAGTGTTTTGTAAAGGGGGTTGTTGGCTACTACCCGAAACGTTTAGCTAGGGTGTGCCTTATGGAGGTAATTGAGGCAGAATGTTGGATTGGTGAAGCTGTTGAGATGTATATGAAGATGATGGTAGATTTGTGGTCCTAAGAGGTGGAAGCGATGTGGTAAAGGTGGTGCCCCTAGTGTTGACTGTAGGTTGACTCGAAAGAGGGGGTGCTATTAGCGTTAATGGCACGGGTTGTGGAATATTTTGTGGCATACCATAGGCAAAAGGATTATTGGGATCAAGCACTTGAGTACCTCCCATGACTGAAGTTGAAGCATGTGGGGGATGGTTAACATGATAAAGAACAACATTGCCAAATTCAAGTTGATGCCAACCCTCAACTGGAGGAACATTGGGGAAGTACAAACCTTCTGGTGCATTTTGTGAACCTTGGAGTACGTTAGATGGGGAACTCCTATATTTGGACAAGTCAACACCCGAGGGGGGTTTGACACCCTTCTCAATTAGGTGGGCCAAAATTTCTTCCCCATGTTTTTCAAGCAAACGGTCATTCATTTGCACATTGGCGGGATTACTAAAATGTTCCTCGAGCATGAGTTCAGGTTGATTAGCCATACTCTCTTCACCGTGTGGTGAGTTGTTCTGATTTTTGGTGTTGGAGTGTGATGAAGTACCATTATGAGGATCATGAGGGATGTTAGTACCATTGTTAGGATCTGATGGGACGTTCATTGTGTTGTTGGGATCTTGAGGGTTGTTTGATTGGGCATTCTAGGCTTGTTGGTCGGCCATTTTCTTTGCCTGTGATCGGGTCTGAACGGGCATGCAAATGTGCTATGAGTGGATTATAAAAATGTTTTTGACGAATGATTTGATTGTGATTGGATGAGATCTGATTTGGATGGGGTTTGGATTTGGATTAGATTTTGTTTGGATATATTGGATTGGATCGGATTTTGATTGGCTAGATTAGATTTTGATCGAATTGGATTGGATTATTAAGATCAATAGGATTGCATTGGTTGAACGGATGTGATTTGATTGATTGGACAATTTGATCAAATGATTGGTTTTGATAGATTTGGATGATTGGATGGGTATGATTGGATGATGAAAGATGTGAGAGAGACCTTGATTTTAATCAAAGGAAGTTACCCTTAGTAACTTAGAGCTTTGATTGATTAAGAGGATGATCACGACACTAAATCCACCTTGAAATTGAAAATGGATTGATTGGGCCGATGATAAAGATAACCTATGGCACTAAATTCACCTCAAGATGGAAGTAAATTGATTTGGGTCGAAGTTAACGACTAATAATCAAATTCAAGTGCTATGGTCAATTTGGGTAATCACTTTGTAACACAAGGTTAAGGTGGTTTGGTTATGGGTGGTGTTTGGTGATGTGAATGGTAAAATTATGATGTTCGCTAGGTGATGGTATGGAATTTTGAATGGATTATGGGGAAATTTAAAATGTGGATGGATTAAGGATGATTGTGGAGAGTGAATGGGGATTTAGAATGGTTAAACGGAAGTTTGGAATGATGAGATGGAGGTTTAAAATGGTCAAATAGAGGTTTTTCGAGGTTTAGAGTGACAAAACGGAGGCTTGGGATGATGAGATAATGGTTGGGAATGGTTAAATAATGGTTTAGAGGCTAAACAGGTCCAAATGGGGTGATTTACGGTGTTCAAGAGGGAAAATTTGCCCCTCTACAGTAAATTAGGGGCGTAATTGCCTCACTGTGGTAAATCAGGGGCGCAGTTGCCTCACTGTAGTAAATCAGGGGCACAGTCACCTCACTGCAGTAAATCAGGGGCGTAATCGCCTCACTACAGTAAATCAGGGGTGTAATCACCTTACTGTGGTAAATCAGGGGCGTAATCGCCTCACTATAGAATATCAAGGGCTTGGTTTGACGAAAATGACTATGGCAAGGACTTTAAAATGACAATGATAAGGCCAATTTGTCAAAAATTTCACTGGTTTCTCACAAGAAAACACTCTCAAGCAAACACAACCCTATGATTAGTGTTAAGGGTATGGCCAAAAAGGTCTTAATCTAGGATGCACAAGGTGTCTAGGGAGTTCTTGATATACTCTCGGTACGTGAGACACAACTGTGAACACCAGCCCATCACAAGCATGAGTCAGGAACCCCAGCGAGATACTGAAGGGCTTGGACCAACTCTTCACGTCTATCTAGGTATCACCCTAGCTTCGACACTCTGCCAATTACGACGTGACTGGATTGGGGTACAACTTTCGCTCTCCCCCCTTTATATACCCTGTCGGTACGTGTGGTTGGAATCGTCCCTTGGGGTGATGAAATCCCCAAGCAGGTCCCACTATAAAGAAAGCACTAACTGTCTCCAACTACTCCCCAAGCTCACATGAAGTACAAGGGGAAAGCGAAAATAAGCTAATACTCCCTTTGGGTAACACAAAAAGACAAGCACATCAAGCAATGAATATTACTCCCTCTAATTAAACTATGTTCTTAGATTAACACAAACAACAAGGATAGTTTAAAAATTTTGAGTGAACGGATAGCCCTGCAAGCAAATGTTAGATGTTTTATCCTGCTTTCTTCATCAACTTCACAAGAATATGCTGTAAAAAGTTAGCAAAAAACACATGTATCCTTGCAAGAACAATGTCAGGGAGAAAATAGCAAAAAATTGAAGCCAAAATAACAGTTTTACCTTCCAAAATGCATTGTTTTTCGGTGACTAGGGGGCGCAGTCGCCCTTCTACAGCAAATTAGGGGTGTAATCACCTCACTGTGGAAAATTAGGGGCGTAATTGCCTCATTGCAGAAAATCAGGGGCGTAATCGCCCCACTGCGGAAAATCAGGGGCATAGTCGCCCCACTACGGAAAATCAGGGGCGTAGTCGCCCCACTGCAAAAAAGTCAAGGGCGTGGTCGCCCCACTACAGAAAAGTGTTAGCCAAAAAAATAATTTTCAGCCTAGGGGGCGTATTCGCCTCACTGTAGAAAAAGTGTTAGCCAAAAAAAAAAATTTCAGCCTAGGGGATGTAGTCGCCTCACTGCAGAAAAAAGTGTTAGCCAAAAAAAAAAAAATCAGCCAAGGGGGCGTAGTCGCCTCACTGTAGCAAAATTGTTAGCCAAAAAAATAATTTTCAGCTAAGGGGGCGTAGTCGCCTCACTGCAGCAAAAGTGTTAGCCAAAAATAATAATTTTCAGCCTAGGGGCGTAGTCGCCTCACTGCAGCAAATCCAGGGCGCAGTCGCCTCACTGTGGTAAATTAGGGGTGCAGTCACCCTACTGCAGAAAATCAAGGGTGTAATCGCCTCACTGCAGAATATCAGGGGCATAATCACCCCACTGCGACGTATTCCTGCAAAAATCTCAACAACAGCAAACATGAAATATAGGAACCCGTTTGTGGGTCCCACCGGGCATGCTAGAAATGTGTACCTTAGAATTTTACCCTATTTTAATGTACAAAATATCTTAAAATGCAAATGACAAAACACTAAGAACACTTCAATGATTAGCCTAAAGAGTGATAAAACAAGGAAAATAGATGAAATACAAATGCAAATCGATTATACCTTCCTTGTTGTTGAAGACTCCTTGGTTGACCCTTGATTTAGATGAATTTGTATGCTCTTTAGATGGCTTTTGATGTTACTAGATGCATGATTGATAATGCAAAATGACTAAATGGATGGCTAAATTGTAGCAAATGCTTGAGAATGCAAATTGGCAGCATAAGGTTGCTCAAAATGAAAGTGTTTAAAAATGCCCTTGAAGAGGGGGTATTTACAGAAGAATTTGAATTCTCTAGAGAATTCAACGGTTGAGATTCATCCAACAAGGTCAAGATGAAGGGCTATGGTGGGTTGAGAACTCACAAGCCCTTACATCTTGACATGTGGATAGTGAAGTGGCTAAGAGGAGATGAGGTGTAAGTGAGGTGGCCAAAAGGTACATGAGGTGGAGGAAGGAAAAGTACCTTCCAAGTACCTTGGGGAGTGAGAAGATCTCCTCAAAAAGGAATTTGTTGTCCCCAAGTGAGAGTGAAAGGGACATTTGAGGAATTTTGGAATTCCTCAAAAATCTCCATGGGAAAAGGAGAGGTGGTTGGAGAAATAAATGTGAATTAAAAATTCACATTCTTAAGAGAGTCTAAAGAATAAGAGAGGGTCTCCAAAAAGGTGGGAATTGGTCACATGTGCATGAGGTGACATGTCAAATATTCTAGAAGCCTTGGAAAGACAAAATGTGAATTACAAATTCACATGGGGAGGAGAGAGACATAGGATGAATAAATGAGAATTAAAAATTCTCATGGAAAAGAGGGTCAATATCCAAAAAGGAAAAATAGAAAGATTGACTAAAAAGTGGTGCTAAAAATGGTTAATGACTTTTATTAAAGTTGTGCAAATACTTGATTATGATAATTAATGGAATATTAGAGGCAAGTGGCAAATGTAGGAGGATGTGACATTAATCTTTGATTAAGAGGATGCACACCCTAAATATGAATTAATTAAATTAATTCACATTAGAGATGGATTATGGAGGATGTGACAAGGAGGGAGAAAAGAAGAATTTTAAATTGATTTTAATTCAATAGATTAGGATGACTAAATTAAATAAATTGGTGTATTTATTTAATTTAGAGAAGATAAAGGCACCGGATAAAGTGTTTAATTATTAAATTAAATACTTTAAGAGTCTTATGTGAGAAGCACAATATTAATTAAATAAATTAATATTGACAGAATTGATGAATAGAGAGGTAAATTTGATCATATGGGAGTGATCAAATTTGGGTGTCTACAATGTGTATTTTGCAAGATTGAGAAAGAAAGGGTTTACCTATACCAATATTCAGATGCACCAAGAAGTTTTTCCAAGACCTCTTCCCAAAATGTAGTAAACCTGTGGTGCATGTAGACAATGGTGAGGTGTGGATTTTGTACAATGTTATGGATCCTCCATCTAGAAGCCATGGAAGGATTTGTAGGAGGCTTGGTTGGCATGATGGCATGCAAGTCTGGCCATTTAGTATTTGTTGCACTTAGGGTGAAGAAGAGTGACGAGCAACCAATTTGAATGATCACGTTAGAAAGTTCCCCTCGATGTTGGGTCCAAAATGGACGTGTTCCACGAATGGTCGAACTAAATCGCATGAGTTGATCTGCAAGTTTGTCATTTGGCATGTCCTTTAATCTTTGGCGCAGGTCGTAGACTGTTGAGGGAAGACAACCATAGAGATTTTTGTTGACAAATACAGAGGAGGTTGCTTGGCTACGGTGGTGCATAATGATATTTAGAATGAAGTACCTAAACCAAGGGTGTTGCCCAAATTGATGATCATGGTACCTTATAAGGTGGAGAGCATATTCATGTAGTTTAATTTCTTTGATACATTGTTGCTTGAATGCAACTTTTCCATTTGGAAACAAAGTGGGTAATGCCATAGCAAATAATCCTTTAGTGGTGTATTCATTTATAGGAGTTGGAGAAATGGGTGGCCATGCAATGGTTGGTGTTGGTCTTCCTACACCTAATTGTAGCAAAGAGCGCACCTCTTTGACCTTTGTACATGCATGTGGGAGATTCGCCACAAAGGATGTTGTCAGAAACAAGCTGTGTTCAGTAGGGTCATATTCGATGTTGCTTGTTTCATTGAAGTTTGCATCTGTGGTAGTAGGATTTGAAGATGTTGCAAAAATAAGGTTTGAGACATTAGTAGAACACTTTGGAAAATTTGATAATGCAAGCTCATCTATTTGGACATGCTTGTAGTATGGGTCATTGCATATCTTATATTTAAGTGCCTCGTGGACACGACCTCTACTCACAAGGAAGCTATATGGTTGTTGGCCAATATTTTCCCTATTTACTATTAGAATATCAAGGTTAGTAATATGCCTAGGCAAATAGGATGCAATTGCAAATATATCTTGCTGAAAGTTGATAGTGTGGCCACTGTATTTTAGTTGCCCCCCCTTGCATAGGTAACTTGAAGTATTGGGCTAACTCTTGCTATTAGCATTTCCTCAATTTGGGATAGAATTTGTAAACATATAGGTTGCTCACCAAGGTCCATGTTGTTCCACTTTGATAATCAATGGTCATTCTTTTAGATATGCATCTATAACAAGTTGTGAGTCCATTTGTTTGCCTAGTTTTGATTCCTGGATATCTCTCCATGCAAACCATACAAGTTGATATTTTTGATAGGCTATCTAACTTTGATCAGAAGTTATTTCTAGCAGAGAAATACTCCTGGGAGAAAAGTGGCGAAGGGTGCATTTCGATATTTGGGGCAGGATGAACTATATTTTGTGGGGGAGGTGTAATTCTTTGTAGGATGGGTACAGTAAGAGGTGGAGAGAATGTAGATGTTGAGGCTCTAGAAACAAGAGTTTGAGTGACCTCACGTCTTCGTTTGTTAATATCATCTTTCCTTGCATGGTATTGTTTTTGTTTTAGTGCATTTTTGGCGAGAGCGTATTTCTTGCAATCTTTCATTTTCTGCTTCCATAATAGCAAATGTTGATGGTAAAAGGAATGAAATAGATTTGTGAGAGATAATAAGTACAATATTCAGGATACATACATACAAATTTGTACATATAAATTTTAATGTACATAAAGCTGTAAAAAAATATGGACAGTGTTAATTTAAATATGTTTTTTTCATTTAAATTTGAGAAAAACCATAATCAATGCAACGAGGAAGGAGAACATAAGCTATGAAAATTACAAATTGGAAGGAAAATGTAGGAAAATATTTGTATATGTGTGACTATGCAATGTTTTTGATAACAAAATAAAACTCTTTTCATTTGCCGATAAATTTTACATATATGGGTAGGTGGAGTTTACAATATTGCTAAGAAGAGAGAAGTGCAACATTTAAATTTGCTTAATGGCAGTAATAACAATGCTTTGTGTTTCCTGTCCACCAAAGGGTATCACTTGGATGCTCAAATCAATGTAAAATTGGCTACCAACAATATGGTCCAAAATGTCTTTAGCAGTATCTAGTTCAACAAGTAGTAGCTGAAAATCCTCTGTGGCAACACCAATTAATGAATTTGTTGGATCTTCAAATGTAGTAACTTTGAGGAGTTCACCACTTGCATCTTTCAAGTCCACTTTGAGCATGTAGCTAAAGTCACATTTAAGGAGATCTTTACAACACTTTGGGCAACAAAATGTAGTAGGGGAAGTTTGCAAAACCTTTTTTTTACACTTTTTATTGTCCACCAATAGAGGACATGAAAGGTAATAGAAGGTGTCAAGGTCCAGATTTGAAGTGGAGGCCTTTATGCAAACTTTTTTCTTTTCAAGCATGCTTTTATCTGCTATAGATGCAATATTGACTGGATTGGCAAATTGTATGGGAGAAAGTTGTTTTTTTGACAAGGAAGTAAAGGGCTTGGCAATATCTATAGTGGCATACCATGTTTTTAAGGCCAACGTCTCTGCTAAATTTGGGTTAATTAGAACTTTAGTTGGGAAAATAGTGTCAAGACCTCTCTCACACCATGTGGTAATACGTCTTAACTTAATAAAAATTACATAAGGATTTGGCTATACATGCATATCAAAAATTTGTATCCCATCAATATAGCAATGATGACCCCAAAGTGTAACATCTATGGTACAAGATGACATGTCAACAATTGTAGCAATGCATTTAATTGTCTCTGTACCATCTCTTTTATGAATAGTTGATGCAGGGGAGATAGCTACAAGTATTCCAATGACATCGACAAGGGAATTGATAGGCAACAAGGACAATGATTGGATACTTTTAATGTGGAAAGTATGTGTGGGTATTGTGGAGTTCAAGGATGTGGATGCAATTACAGTTGATGATCTATGCAAAATTATGTCATACGAATGTGTGGAGGTACTATATTTTATGTTTGCAACTTTGATGCGTCCGTTGGAAATGACATAAAGACTATCAGAGTTAATAGCATGGTAAAACTCTCCAACTTGTTCATTGAAGCAATCAATATGAATTTCAGAGCCTGCCATGTCTACAAAATCAAATCCAAAAACTTTTCCATCATGTCCAACATTTTTATATTCGTGAATTGATGATTTCATCAAGGCTTGACCCTCAATGGTCCAATACTTATGGTTGGGGGTTAACATTTTTATGGGAATTGGATTAAAAGGAGATATACTCTTCTTACTTTGAGGCTCAACATCTTCTTCAAATGAATCATTTGTAGATTGAGAGGATCCTAATGGGGCTAGAGAGCTACTTGATGGGAGGGAGCTTCTAGATTGCAGGAGAGGAGTTGGAGTACCAAAAATTGGTCCATTCTTTGAAATTAGTTCAAAGTTTTCAATAATGATAGCCCTGCAATTTTGTAAAGTGAAACATTTAGTAAGAGAATGCAAGGGAAAAATTTAAAGAAGGAAAATTTTATGGGAGTATGTTGACGTACGTAAATTTGTGAAACATCTTCGAGCTATATTGTTTAATTAGGACAATAGAACCTTTTAATAGAGCCTCCTCCAACACAAGATCATTGAATTGGGTAGGAAGTAAAGCATGATGGGTGTGCAAACCATCAGAAAGTTCAACACGGTATTTGAGAAGTTTAGAGTGAGCCTATTGAATGGAGTTGATGGATGCAACTTGCAAAACAGGGGTCAAACTAGAGATGCCTGCAAGAATATCTGCAATGGCATTTGTAGTCAATGTTGCCATCGTTTTGTTCGTACTTAGTGTATTAAATGTGCTGCCAGCATGTTGAAATATGATAATTAGGTTTTTGAAAATTTGAATTTTGTTAGCAATAAGTTTGGGACCAAATTGAAAAATGCTAATTTGTGAATGCGGGTAATGTAAATTGGCCACAAAAGAGGGAAATTTGTGGAAAATAGGATGTAAGTTTGTACAATTTTGGAAAATGCTATTGGTGTTTTTGAAAAAGTACAAGACTATGTTTTGTGATGTAAAACTACAACAAATTTGAACATATGGTAAGGGAAAAAGGGTTTTGTAAACATTTTTCAACTTATTATGAAGGGAAATTTTCAAATAAATTTGTATGGTAAAGATTTGTATATAAATAAAAGAGAATCATTGTAAATGTATAGTTGTAGAAAATATGGTAAGGAAACTTCCAATACTAAGGACTAATAAATGCAATTTCTATTAAGTAGCTAGACAAAATTGTAGGAAGACAAAGTTTTAAAAGGCTCATGTAGAGTATGCAATACAATTTAAACAATGAAGATGTTCAAAGATAGTGAGTTTGAAACATACCTATAGATAGCACCTCTATATGTAGTAGTCACAAGGATTGGAAGATTTGAAATAAATTTGTTCATGTGGATATAAGGAGTACAAAATGTGGTGAGCATAAGTCAAGTGGATAACGAAGAACTTGAGAAAATCAGTCCAAAATAAGTACCATTTTGAATGCAAATAAAAATTATATTCTAATATTGCAAAGGCTTCAAGTTTGGAGTAAATAAATGGTGTAATTTTGTTTTATATGAAATTGGAATACAAAGTTAACATATTTGACAAAGCATTGAAATCTTCAAAGGAAAACATAGTTTATTTATATCTCGTTTTGTATTTCATAATAACAATTATGTTTAGACAATTTAAGAATGTTACAAATGTGGTCTTTTATGTCATATACTATAATAAAATGTCATAAAGTGTACAAGCCAAACCATGAGAGATAAGTATGAATACAATTGCATATGTATTACATCATGTAGAAACATGATTTGTCTATGGTTATTAGATGACATAGATTCTTTTAAGTATAGTATCAAATTTACATAATAAACAATCTTTCAAGAACTTAAGGAATGTATTTTTACTACGAGGAACATAACCTTGTTCATTGCATTAGGAAAGTAACACTTATTGTAGACAATTTAAGAATGTTACAAATGTGGTCTTTTATGTCATATACTGTAATAAAATTTCATAAAGTGTACAAGCCAAACCATGAGAGATAAGTATGAATACTATTGCATATGTATTACATCATGTACAAAAAATGATTTATCTATGGTTATTAGATGACATAGATTCTTGTAAATATAGTATCTAATTTACATAGTAAACAAGCTTTCAGGAACTTAAGGAATGTATTTTTACTACGAGGAACACAACCTTGTTCGTTGCACTAGGAAAGTAAGACTTATTGTAGGAGCTTCATGCAAAAAGGTAGGACACTAGTCATAGTTTCGAATACTTGTAAGTGCATTAAAAAAGTGAACTATATACATATTTGAAGAATAAAAGTTCTTCATGCACGATCTATATAGTTTTGGAAAGCATGTTTTATGTACGGAGCACCGCCCATTCTGTAAACCTCGTCAATGTGCATCTCTCTCAAAAAAGTACAAAATGCGGCAAGTTTGTCATATGTTTCATGGAACTCTTGTAGTGTCGCTTCCATTGCTTGCACTTCGAAGCCTTGGACAATATGTACATTTCTAACAATTGTTTGTATTTTGTTCAAATTGTCAAAACAATTGACATGGATTTCATTTGACAAATCCACAACGTTTGCAGAAGATCCGTCCCAATTGGTTGAAAGAGGTGAACCAATTGGAATTTCAGGGGAGCTGTCACTATCTGCTATTTCAATTATATTGGTATGTTGACTGGGGAGTGCCATTCCTAGATGTAGTAAATGTAAAAAAAGCACTTAATGTTAGCTAATGTCATTATGTTAAATACAATAATGGATAACATTTGCATTTAAATGTACAAATTCAATTCATAATATATAGAAAATGTACGTTTATAGTTAAAAAAATAGCTATAAAAAAATGAAGATATAAATTAAATAAATAAAAAGGACAAAAGATATAAAAAAGCCTAAGTTTGTTTTTTGGCTTTTTTATTCATAATTGAGAATTATACATAGAAATATATGTATTTAAACATTATATATCTTTATAGAAAACTATTTATTATTATTAAAATGAAAAATAACTCAAAATATATATTAAAATTAAAATACCAAACCTATTCTTAGTGCATTACTTTTCAAGAATTAAGCATTTTGAAGATAGATCATTGGAAAAAACTTGCAACATAGATTTAAAGAAAAATAGACATTTTCAATTGCATGCTAAATATTTTTTGTTCTTTCCCTTTCATAATTCTAAAACCTAATCAATTAAAATAAAAAATCCACACTCTATATTAACATTCTCACTCAGTATCAATGCAAATAATTAATCTAGGGTATATCACTTTCAATAATAAAAGAGAAGATAAATTTGACCATTTAAAATTGGAATTTCATTTAAAACGATTAGATCCTATGGGAAAATGTAACATCAACTTCTCAATTATCTAGGTGCTAACTCCAACATGAAATTTACTAACGTATCCTATATGATGCGGTCAATTGATCATGATATACTGAAATCTATTCAACACTAATAACTACAACCCACAACTTTTTTATTCATTGCCTATCCAATAGTAATTAACTCATTCCAATTCTTTTATACAAATATTTGTAGCCATGTATATATAAGCATCTATTGTTATTGAAAAGAAATTTATAAAACTATTTATTTCAACTTCAATGTATACAAAGAAAGAGGACTATCAATTTATAATTGTAGTCCACTTCAACTCCCATTAAGAATGCATATAACTTAGACTGAATTATTTGATTTTGTTTACAAACTACCCACTGTATACATCAAGGCGAGATGAATGGGTAGGCCAACCGAATATCTAAGTACCTTTATGGGTGCCGCCATAGCCCTATAGGGAAAGAAGGCTCGAAGTGACGCAGGGACATTGGAGACAGACATAGAATTAACTGCTAGCAAGGAAAGTAGGTGAGCCTGCTATGATGGGACATGACACCACTCGCAAGGGTGGCGACCCTTAAGTACCCAAAACCAGACCGATCCACCCCTATACAAACACTTGATTTGTAAGATGGCCAGAAGGAACACAACTTCAGTACTCAAGGCTCAATATAACACTTAGCAAGGGATGAGACACTCAAGGAACCTGCACTAGGCGAGGACAAAGACCAATATCACGCTCAAATGACAATCGTAGATAACGACGTTCCCTCTACGCAAGGTTTCTAAGCGCAAAATTAGCCAAAAAACTAAAGGTACATAGGATTGTCAATCTATCACCTTTGCATATGCACTGTCAACAGTAACAGATATACAATAGCATGAGAAGAAAGCTAAAACCATTTAGCAAAGTAGGAAAATATCTGAAATAAGACATTTGTTGACAACAGGCCAAGGGATCTGTGCAATTATGTCGTCCACTAATATATTCCTTCCAAAGGATCCACTTGCTAAAAAATAATTTCTAGGTGGAAAGCATATAATGTGTCAATCACAGATATATTCCTACCAAAGGAAAAGCGTGTCTAGCTTTTCCAACATCCTATACGTTTTCTGAAACAAGGCTTTGCAAAAGGGTATGGACATACATCAAAGCATAAAGGATGGGGAATACTTTTTAGAACCAAATGCATTAACATTCTGTGGGTAGACAACATAACCCATCCAATATGATACTAAGGCTCTTCAAGTGATGAGATTATATTGTGATGGCACTCCATTGACAACCCCTCTATATTTCAGGACTGATATTTGCAAGAAAAACACTCCCCTTTGCACGTAAGTTGCTCCCCTAAAGCAAATTCAATTACAGACAAGACAAAAACCTAGTCTTCCCACTCAAAAATACTTTATCAAATCAAACAGTGCACATCTATTAGGAAAATGGCCAGTCAGAATCAACTTTGCACAATATAAATATGTCAATGTATACAAAAATAACTTCAAGAGGGTCATATAACTATTATCAAGAAACACTCATTTTAGACAGTACATTAAGTTGGTAATTCTTACTCAAGAAAATCTGCTATAAGAGATGCACAACATACATGTACACAATAAAAATGAGAGATGATCAAAATAAAATCAATGTACCTTAGGATCTCCTAGCTCTAAGTCAAATTGTCCAGGTTGTTGTTGGAGTTATATGTTACCAGCCGGCTTATTTAAGCACATTGGAGGCAGTGATGAGGGGGCAGTTAAAGAAATATCTAAATATTTACAACTATGCAAAATAAATATAGATTAGACGTTTTGATTATAGGGATGGTTGAGTGGGCGTTTTGCGAATGCATTCTTCAGTATCTGTCTACCAACATGATAATATATAGGAAAAAAGATCAGTTCGCAATCAATGTTATTTATGCCGAGTACATCCATAGTGGTCACGTATGAAGGTGGTAGCTGAAATCGCAACAATATATTCGTATCCAAGTCAACAAAGAATGGAGATTGCTCGGGAAAATGAATGGTTAACCTTCTTGGAATAGTTGAAACGTTCAAGATTTCTGGATAAAACTGTGTTGTTTTTTTCATCAACGTTTCGGATCATAAAACTGTATGATCCAAAACGTTGATGAAAAAAACAACACACAGTTTTATCCAGAAATCTTGACTACTTATGATAATGGATTGTGGAAACATAATGTTATTGAATAATATCTTAGTCGCAGTTAATATCAAATCTTTGTCAGATCTCAATAAAACGTCATGGCACTAGAGCGCTGATAGACTGGAGCAGGGATTGCTACAAAAAGAAGCCATCAGATGCATTTGAAGTTGACTGAAATGAATTTACTCCTTATTATTAAATGCTTGGTCATATTACAAACTTATGTACAGTGTTTTAAAAGCGATGAATGGTTAGAGTGTGGAGAGTCATCTCTAGGATGGCTTCAGCCGTTGATTTAAAAAAATAGTTTGTTGCATTTCATAGTGGATATCAAATAGTGCACATCTATCAGGAAAATGGCCAGTCAAAATCAACTTTGCACAATATAAATCTGTTAATGTATACAAAAATAACTTCAAGAGGGTCATATAACTATTATCAAGAAACACTCGTTTCAGACAATACATTAAGTTGGTAATTCTTACTCAAGAAAATCTGCTATAAGAGATGCACAACATACAGGTACATAATAAAAATGAGAGAGAGATGATTAGAATAAAATCAATGTACCTCAAGATCTCCTAGCTCTAAGTCGAATTGTCTAGGTTGTTGTTGGAGTTATATGTTACCGGCCGACTTATTTAAGCACATTGGAGGCGGCAATGAAGGGGCGGTTAAAGAAATATCTAAATATTTACAGCTATGCAAAATAAATATAGATTAAACGTTTTGATTACAGGGATGGTTGAGTGGATGTTTTGCGAATGCATTCTTCAGTATTTGTCTACCAACAGGGTAATATCTAAGATAAAAGATCAATTCACAATCAATGTTATTTATGCCGAGTACATCTATAGTGGTCACGTATGAAGGTGGTAGCTGAAATCGCAACAAGATATTCATATCCAAATCAATAGAGAATGGAGATCGCTCGGGAAACTAAATGGTTAACCTTCTTGGAATGGTTGAAACGTTCATGATGCCTCACAATAATATCTCAATTGCAGTTAATATCAAATCTCTGTTAGATCTCAATAAAACGTCGTGGCACTAGAGCGTTGATTTGCTACGAAAAGAAGCCATCAATGCATTCGAAGTTGACTCGAATGAATTTACACCTTATTATTAAATGCCCAGTCATACTACAAACTTACGTACAATGTTTTAAAAACGATGAATGGTCAGAGTGTGGTGAGTTGTCTCCAAGATGGCTTCAGCCGTTGATTTAAAAAATTGTTTACCAGAATTTCATAGTGGATACGCCTTGGCGTAAAATTAAAATTAAAAAAATAGTTTGCTGCATTTCATAGTGGACACGCCTTCGGCGTAAATTAATTTCCCTATAAATACATCGATTTTCTGTTGCCGTGCATTCTGTCTGCTATTTTAGCATTCCGACTTTTTTCACAGAAGCAGAAGATTATAAGGAGGAAAATGCCTGCCCACAAGCTGGCTTCTCACCACGTTGTTTTGAAAGGTCCCAATCTCGTCAAGGAAATTTTCTATGGAATATCCCTAGGCCTGATGGGTATGTTCCTTAAACCTATATTTCATTTGAATGCAAATCTATACTTCACTTTTTTCATTCTTTACTTTTTCAATGAAAGATTTCTATTCCGATTACATCTGTGACAGAAGCTTAAATCCGCGAATTTGGTAGTTTCAGGCCGATGTTTTTCAGTGATTTGCTAAAATGCTCAGAAGGGTTTTGGATATTTTTGTTTTTAACTCCACGAAGAATTAGGATTAATATTATATATTTGATCTATATTTGAGTATACAACTAAGATTTCTGCTGATTTAGGCCAGCGATTCTTTTAATTTAAATGTTTTTCAATATAAATCACGAGGGAGAGGACGAAAGGGTATTTGATATCTGATTAATTCTTAATTGTTACAGCCCTATAAGATTAACTTCTTAATTGATTTTATTTATTTGACCTATTTTTGAGGAACGATTCACAAATTTTCTAATTTTAGGCGGACCATTCTTCTTTATATTCAACTAGTTTTCCGTGATTTGTGAAAACGTCGAGGGTATGCAAAAAAAGGCATTGTATCTTATTTCTTTTAACTCTAAGTTGCCCGGATGAATGCGAATTTAGGGCTAATTGGGTTTCATACAGGTCATATTGTAGTAAATTTGGTTGTTGAAAATTAGGGTAAATGCATCTATGAAGTTTTTTTAATTCTAGATTATCTGTTAGTTTACTTTCTTGGTTTATTAGTGTTGTTATGTTCTATTTTTTTGATAAATCTTGGGTGAGATTTCTTTAAAATCCCAATTTAAGAGACCATCATATTATTGTAAGTAAGCTTGGGCCTAATTCGTACGACTTAAACCCCATTAATTAAGGATTACCTTTAATGTGATGTGGGGTAAATTTGAACCACATTCATAACTGGGTCAAGCTTTCAACTTGGTTCATGCCTTAAATTTTTGTCACACTTAAATTAAATGTGCAAGTACTCTCTATAGCACAACCACTGGGGCTGTGGGCTGCCGTAGTAAATTTAGGGGGTTTTAAAGCGAGTCAGAATATTACCTAATGTTCTACCATGATCCTTTGATGATTTCCTGGTAATGCTCACCTGCTACAGTTTAATCCAGGGGAGTGCACCATCAAACATAGGTTTCCGTTTCTCTGAAAGCCACTTTCAAGAGCTTTCTATTTCATCAAAGTTATCTTTTGGGAATAGCCCTCATTATGAGGAATAGCATGCCTTGGATGGGCTTCAACCCTGCTCATCATCATGGCAAATTTTCTGCCTCGCTTCTAATCCATGGCCCTTTGCATCTTTGTTTGTTACTGATTAAAGTGCAGGCATTATATATTCTATTAAGAGGGGAGATTTATTTGATTATTTAATGTGTTTTTGAAATGAATGTTTATTGAATGGAATGAGATCTCATTGATTTAACATTCTGGCCTATTTGTAATTTTACTTATTAATAGGTTTCTCTGATAGAAAATTTCAGTTGAAAAATGATCTCCAATATATTTGTAGAGTGCAAGGATTATTGCTACTCTAGGTAACCAAGAATCCAAACAATTGTTACTTGTTTCTCTTGTCTGTTGCCGCAACTTTATAGTTTGTACCATATAGATGTTCTGCCACCACATGTGCTTTTCCTTGCTAACGGCAATTGATTTATGGAATTCTTATACTATCAAAAACTACCTTGAGATCTGTACATTTATAATTGGTTCGTTGATCAAGTATAAACAGTGCTTGGTGGTTCACAAAGTGTATAACTAATGTGTATGCTTTTTGGGAGAGTATAAATACCATATTCCAGAGTGAATGTTGTTTTTAGCTCAATCTTATTTTATAATGCTTATTTGATTGTGACTCAAAGGAATTATGACTCACTTCTGATTACTTTCCCATGGACTGAATCCGTAAATAGATGAGAATGGATATTATGTTGTGGCTACATTCAATCGTTGGTCTTTTCTTGTGTTTGATATCTCCTCGAGAGATAATAGTTTCCACATTAAATATTATTATTGTATCAGCATAAAGAGCTTGAGCTTTCCACTAGGAAAAGTACAGTAAGTTAAATCTAAAATGACCTTAGACTGCTTACATGTCAAAATTCAATGTTGCATTTAATAAATAAGTTGACTAATATTATATCCATCACATAGGGCCAAAAAAATCATATACACACTTTAAGAAGAGAGACAATAGATTGTTGGTCGTTGACGACCCAAATAATCAATGCACATGATAATGATTGCACATTCCAAGACAAGCATAGATTGTTGTTAGTTATACACCCATACCACCCCATGAAAAGGGGGGGCAGGCTCCAAGGTGCCACCAGCCATATTAAAGGGGGGGTACCTTAGGGTATTGTGCCTCTTAATGGGGGTGGGGCCTGAGGGCATGCTAGCCCTGCCATGGCAGGCAGCAGGTACCCTCGCAGCCCCTATGGGGCAATATTTTCTTTTTGATAATAATTTTAAAATTAAAAAGCTTTTAGTTTTTTTTTTCTTTTATTAAAAAATGATTACTACCAAGGTTTAATTGTGATGATGGCTTATAAATTAAAAAAATATTTTCCTTTTCTTCTAATTGCTCTTACCAATCTTTGATGTTGTTTGAGATATTTTAATGGTATATGATTGTATAGATCCATACGACCGTATGAATTGGTACAATGGTAGCCTAGTCAACTCCCAAAAAAAAGCGCAAAATTTTTCTTGTCACCAAACCCTATCGTGTCTTATATGAAAATAGTTGTTTTTGGGCCTTTTGAGCACAACTGTGAGGTCCATTTCACTCTAGACAAGAGGCACTTTGTAGAAGTGCCTAGCCAAAACCCTCGAAATACAAGAAGGGGTTTGCTGATTCAAAGCTTTGATACCATGTTGAAGAAATAAAAATCATAGGAGCAACAATCTAACCAGCAAGACCAAATACCTTCCACACAAGAGAGATGCAATGAAATAATTGCTATATTGCTAGAAAACAATGTGATACAAGGTTGTGGAATATATCCAAGATTAAAAATAATAAGATGCTATAAAGGCGAGAGTCAAACCCTAAATAAAACCTTAAGGCAAACTAAGATCATGACAATTGTCTTATCATATGGCTTGAGACACAAAAAGTAAATGACCTAAGTAAGTTTAAGTAATAAGGTGTGAATAGTTCTTAAAGTGAAACAAGTTAGGTAAAATACCTTTTCACACCAACAGAAAGAGGCAAAATTTTAGCCTGATTGTTACTTCTAGTTTCTAATCCTAGGGAGAAATAAAAGAAATGTGAGAGATTTAGTTTGCCAACTGTGCCACACTTCTGTGGGTTCTACCTAGATGCACCATCTAAAAAACACCAAGGAGCAGAAAAAGACAGATGCACATCCTTTAGAATCCTTTTAAGTTTCCCCTTGACAACAGTTTAATAATTTCCAAAGCAAAATTTTACTTTATAGAAAAGTAGTAGAGGAGTGAAGGATGCTCTCTGGAACAATATCACGTTTCCGGACCTCTAGATGTCCCAGCTAACTACCACTAGAAAAGCTTTGAAATTTTTTACCTGTGGATCCTTATACCAATTTTTGAAAGCTTGGGATGATGAATTTCCTCTCATCTGCTCACACAACCAATCCAAGACCTTGCAGCAGTCAAAACCTCCTTGGTGAAATGACATGCAACCAATAAACAATAAATACTTCATGCTCTCTATATGCATAACAAAAGTTGGGACTAGACCGAACTCATTTTTGGAGGACGTCCCAAGTTAATATCTTGTTTGATAGGGCCAACCAAAAGAAAACTTAAGCCTTTAGTGTGTGTTCCAGAGCCCATATTTTCTTCCACCACCACTCTTGCACTGCTCCAATAGGTTCCACAAATAGAGAGGCAAATAACCTAACTTTACTTCATACCTGCCTGTGGATGTATTTTGCGATCAACAAGGGTATCCTCTCCTTGCTACAATTTTATAGCACTGCCAATGAGCTGCTGCATAAAATCATTCCATTTAGGGACTAGGGGATCTTGAAGGCCAAGATCCACTGCAGACTTCAATTCCTCTCTTCACTGATTAGATTGTTTTGGAGCAGCAGCATCAGCCAAAATAAAAATGTTTTGATCATGTAGTGCATGTAAAAGCTGATTGGAGAGTTCAAAAATCTCTTTTACTCCTCATGGATCAAATCCAATCCTCACCATTTTACCATCAACAATTTTCCAAGCCAACTAAGAGCCAATCAAAGGGAAAGCTTCAACCATACTTTCCAGAAAATAGAGCAGTTTTCAGTATGATTTTGATTTGTTGTTATTCATTCAATTATGGATAGTGGCTCTATGTATTTCTGCCCAATGACTGTAAGTTTATGCCAAAGCCCCTCTCCATTAATTATCCTTTGCAGCAAGTGCTTGACTGAAGATATAGATATTTTTCAAAGCTCAACCCCCTAAAAAATTTGGCTTGGAGAGATTTTCCTAGCAAACTACAGCCAGGGTGTCCTTTTCTTTCTTGCCTTTCGACAAAAAGCTAAAATATTTCCATCTGATCATTTTTTGTAGCCTAATAGGGATGCATGCCAGTACACTGGAGTTGCTTCCAATACTGATTTGATGAGGGTGAATTCCCCCGGATGAAAGCCAGCCATTGCATCAATTCTTGATTCTGTTTTTAAATGTTTTTAGAGCCAGATCCAATCACTGAACCCATAATCATTTTCCTCAAGGGCAATGCCCAGTTAGTTAATCCCTTTGTTGAAAGGAATGGCTCAACTTTAGAATATTATTTAGAGCCCTGCCTTAATCTTAGGGATGCTACCGTATGCTAGAGAGAATATTTGAAAATTTATGGCCATGCCTGTCACTGTCATATAGATAACTAAAATCTCCTTGTAAAAATTTGCATCACCAATGGTGCCACTTCTGAAAATGCATCATCAATGGAAAGCAAGTGTGTGAATAACAAGACTACCAATTTTGTTTCTTTTAAACTGCCAGGGCTTCTCGAATATAACAGAAATCTGCTGAGCCCCTCAGCCAGAAGCAAGAAAAGGAGAGGTGACAAGGGGCAGCCCTGCCTAAGCTGGGTGGGCTTGAAAAAATTAGCCACAGAGCCATTGATAAGAATTGATAGGGTTATTGAATTTAGGCAGCCTTCAACCCAATTGACAATAGGGAGACAGAAACCAACATGTAAAAGGATTAGTCTGAGATATAATCATGAGACCCTGTCACAAGCCTTGGAAAGGTCCAATCTGATGAAGTCTGACATCTTCTTGTTTTGATAGTATCTAAAATCTCCCATCCCACACTAACACCATCATGAATTTGTCAAAATGCTTAGCTGAAATGCATTGGAAGGAACTGGTTTGATCTGTCTATTAATAACTTTGGCAATGATTTTGTAGATAGAAATGCATATAAGCAGTTTGTTCTGAAATATTCAGAAGTATCTGGAACAGCTTTTTGGGGAATCAAAGATAAAAATGTCTTATCGGATGAGCCCATTTTTTTTCCAGAGATTCTGGATCCTTCTACCACTTTCAGCAGGTCATCCTCCAAAAAATCATGAAAGAACATGCATAGCTCAATGGGCCAGCCATCGGGATCTGAGCTTTTGTCCTTCAGAAAAGAAAAGATTACCTCCTTCAGTTCATCTTTGTGCACAGGCTTCATAAGCAGTTCATTTTAAATGGCCTCCATGAACCTAGGAAGAAAGGCAGTGAGATGGACAATCTCAGGGATATTTGCTCCAGTGCACTCCTTGAATGGATACCAAAAATGTGCAGTGCCTATCGTAGCTATGAAACCAAAGCTTGAAACCTAGTTCCCTCAACACTGTGAGTATCCCAAACGGTATTCGTGTCCTCTTCATATTGAAAGAATTATGTATTTTTGTGCACAGGCTTCATAAGCAGTTCATTTTGAATGGCCTCCATGAACCTGGGAAGAAAGGTAGTGAGATGAACAATCTCAGTGATATTTGCTCCAGTGCACTCCTTCAATGGATACTGAAAATGTGCAGTGCCTATCTTATCTATGAAACCAAAGCTTGAAAACCTAGTTCCCTCAACACTGTGAATATCCCAAATGGTATTTTATGTTTTCTTCATATTGAAAGAATTTTATATTTTTATCAACCTGTTCAATCCTTATAGCCCTGCTTTTTTGTCTCCATTTTGCGTATTCCCATTTCAGCATATCACTTTTGGAATTCTCCAGTCCCTTGAGCAAGCAAAGCTCTTCTTCATTGAATATTTCACTCAAATTTTGGCTTTAAATTTGTGCAATTTTGCTATCCACAGCCTGAATGTCCTGCTGGGAGCAGCTGTACTTCTCTCTTGCCCAGTCCACTGTTAATTTTGTAGTCTTTTGTGAAGAAGTATAAAATGGATAGCCGATCCTTTATTTTCCTCCTCAACATGCACCCAAATATTCTTAAGCAAAAAATTGAAAGTGTTTTTCTGTAATGTAAATGAATTTAATTTAAAGCCTAAAGGGTCCTGATGGTTTTTGTTTTGTTTTTTTCCATGTGAAGAAAAATGGGGGAGTGATCAGAGCATTCTTCATTGGCAGCCCAGGATCTGATTTTATCTGTTCCAGCTATGATTTTCTGAGTCACAAAAAAACTATGATTTTCTGAGTCACAAAAAAACTATCTAATCTTTTAGGGAGCCCTAAATCACCTACTATGTTAATCCTCCCAAGTTGGAGATATTTTTAATAGCACTACATCACAGAAATTTCCAGCGTCAAAATGGTTGGAAGAAATCCAATAGGACATTTGCCCTCTGTTGATGTTTATGGCAGCATCAGTCGTATTCTTCCAGCAATGACAAACTGTAGGAGAATCTGATGTGTGGACATGCAGCGACTGCAGGAGAATCTATAAATGTCAACATGCAAAGTGCATGCAACATGTAACTGACTTGCATGGGAATTTTCTTTGTAACTCCTCCTAAAATAGACATCTGAAATGCAGAGGTAACTGACATGCATTTAACATGCAAAGGAATCTTCGTACTGACATGCATTAGAATCTCTAATTTAAGCAAATGTAACTCCCCTCCTAGTGCGTCTTCTTATGCATGTAATGAGTCCTTGTTTACATATAGCAGACACTTACAGCAAATTATTTTTCTGTAGTAGCAGATTGACTTTAAGGGAAAATATATTATTCTGTATTTTGCATCTAAGAGAGGTGCTGTCATTCATTGTTTAAGATAGCTCAATATTCTTGATGTGAATACTGTAGAAGAGCAGTTTGAGATTCTGTATAAGGCTGAGTCTTATCATCAGCAAATTACATCATTGTATTACTGTGCTTGCATCAGTTTGTGGTGCCTCTTATTGGCCTTCATATTGGCCTTTGTAAAGGAGACATTTGTGTTGACATTTAAATATATAAGAGATATATTTGAGGCTGGGTTTTTCTCCCTCAAGAGGAGGGTTTTCCCAGGGTATCTGCTGTCATTGTGTTGCATTTTCTGCTTTCTATTAAATCTGATCCTAACATTAACACCCTCTCCCTAGTTCTCCCCATTTTTCTCCACTTTTATTAGTGAACGTTGAGATCATCTCCAATAATGATATTTCTTCCTTGATGAGATCTAGGTGAACAATTTATCCTAGAAGTCGCTGTGGTTTTGGTATGATCTGTATATATTGAGAAGTGTACTAGACTTCCCCAAATCTAATGAATGGAAATGAATCTAAATGGCATTATGAAGTAAATCCAAAGAGATCAGCCTACATCTCTTATTCTACCCATAAATTGGACCTCCAAACTGACTAGGAGAATCCAAGGCTACAAATTCCCATCCATTCAAAGCACCTGTTAATAATAGCAGTGCTTCCTTTTATCATAGTCTTTTACAAGTGTAAAATATCAGGTTTGTGAGGTAACCATTAGAAGAATAGCACATTTTTTGTGACCAGTGCTAATTGCTAAGGCCTTTCGCTTTTAGAGAGAGAATAATCAGGACTTGATTTTCTTGGGATACATCCTTTGCTCTAAGGGCCCCTTGAATTGCTCTCTGTTTTGTACCCTTCATTTTTCTGTTTGCCTTTGGTTTTGCTATATTAATGAAGGATCTCCTGCCTTGATGCCATGTGTTGATGCTACTGCCATCAATATGCAATCCCTTTTTAACCTCTGCGTCACACTCTGATCCCCCAGCCTTTTTTGAGGATCTTAAATGTTAACAGTTAGTGCCTAGTATCTTGGATGTATCAGGAATGTCTTGATTGTATTGGAAGAACAGGTTTTGAAGGGACCCAAAACCCTTTACACCACTTTAGACCAAAATGCTGCTGGATGTATCAGGAATATTTTTATCAAGACTCCTAGCCTTTTTTCATACAGAGTCCTTTACTCACAATCAGCAAGTGCTTCAATCTAATTTCCCAGGTGACTTTTTATCAATCATAGGAGCCATGGAGGCCAATGGACTATCTCATCTTTTGAAACCCCTGGCCTATACTGATATGATTTGGTAATATTTCCAGCTGTATATACTATTGTTCTCAATGCAATGAAAAGCTTCTACTCCTTTCAAGAACCAAAGGATTTTCCATCTAAGGCCGGCAGATTATTTTTTGGATTTCCTTTCAACACCAATAATCCCCCCTCTTTATCACTGAACATGTATCTGTCTGTTGTGGGAGAAGTAGATCTCATGGCAATATCCACCTGATTGGTTAAAATTGTGCCTTTAGATGACTTCACCTGGCATTCAAGTTTAACGTACCCATACTGTCTATAGAGGTTGCATCTAAAGGTTAAGTTCAGATAATCAAAAATTTGTGAGAAACCCTGTTTATCATACTCAATATAAATAGACTTGGTAAACCTTTTCTTAAATCCATCTCTACATATACTTTTGCAACTGTCCTAGAGGGATTAAGAAATGATTGTTTATTGTATCCCATATGTTTACCCCACATATTCAAATATCCATCAGTGTCTCTCTTTCTATAACTCAATGGGTAAACCAGGAAGTTTGACCCATATCACCTGTGAAGGCCCATCTGCTTATTTGGGTTGAAGCGTGGCTCCCAAGGTTTCAGAGCCAATATTGTCTACTCTAGAACTAGTATTGGGATTTTGTTGACTCCAAGTCCTTTTCTTTATGAAAGATGAAGGTTATCCAATATTTTTCTCAAAAATGGAAAACAGGGATATATTGCATTCCGGGCCTCCATTAAGAATTTAACCATTTGCTGAGGTTGACTTCTGATATGCATCTACCATGAAATTTACCTGCAAAAGCCATCTTCTGGAAAAAAAGAGACTTGTTCCCACATGATCCGCTCTCCCACCACTAAACTCAAGACTGCAGATCTCTGTTTGAGTATGCAGACTTTATTCTTCCTTTCGTTCTTTATCATAGCATTCTGGCCCCTATTTTCCAAAGCGATCACTTACTCAACTGAAAAAGAGATATTACAGCCACAAACAGCTCTTCCACAGTCATGGATGGCCCCTTAAAACAATGTTTCCACTTTTTCTACCTAAAATCATTTGTGGAGTGGTTTCATCTTGAACAGACCAATTCGTACCATCTAGATATGATTTTTCACTTGATGAAAATATCTGTCAGGATAAATGGGAAAGGAAAATATCAAATTTATCTACACTTTCATGGGCTAATGGTGCAGCATCCTGTTGTTGTATTTAATCTTCCAATGGATGTGACATAACTTGCCTTAAGTGGTGTAGCTATTTTGAGCTGGTCTTTTAAAGGGTCTGCCGCATCAATAGTGAAAGGGTTTGCCAGAAAGGAGGAAGTGCCATCATGTAACAACCACCCCTGAATTTTTTTTTGAAACTGTTTGCTGATGTGTTTTGGTTTGTCTTGTTTCACATGCTTTCATTTATGCATTTCAAACACAGGAAATATTGCATAGAAAGGAAAATGCCGAGAAACAACATAGCTTTTCACATTGAATGATAACTTATCACAGTGGCAAATGATTACAAATAAAATCAGACTTGATGCAAGATATTTCAGACCTGGAAATAATGGTTATCAGACCTTATAACAGTATCACATGGGCAGCAAATTACATAGAAATCCTTGTGAGAGTTACCAAATGATTAAACTATCAATCCACAACATTCCCCTTCATTTGGGCCAGCAAATACATATGAAAGACACCACAAAACACGCTGTAGGAGGTAGCAGACACCAAAGTTGCTATCCGTCTGAGAAAAATGTGAAAATGACAACCTAGGAAATGTACGGCCCCCTAGGAGGGCGACCAGCTCCCAAAAATCACAACCTCAGCAATAAATACAAACCAATGCATGAAATGAGGCGCCCAAGCAAGAGGAATCCAATGAGCCAATACTCAGAATAATTGGCCAAGCATGCACAGAGCTATGAATGATTTCCACTTTCAGTCACTGTCAAAATGATAGTTTCAGAATTCTAGAAATGGGTATCAAACTTTAGAAAAAACCTCAAAAAACAACTCTAATCACCACCAAAAAGAATCCAAAGATCAAACACACCAAAAACTTCAAACCCATGTCAAAAAACCACGAAATTCTTCATCGTTTCACCATCAAAAGATTGAAAATCAAAACTCCGTTGACACCCAAGGTGGTCTTTGAAGTAGAATCACTCCTATCCGGCTAAGGTGGATCTTTCACCATCGAAACCAGCTCCAAATGGTGAGGGTTTTCCTCCTCAACATGTAGCAATAGAACCTTGGAAGCATTCCAGCAGCATCCTGTGATGTTGCCAAATGAAAGATGAACAAATGAGAGCCAAAATGTTGCTTTATAGAAGTGAGAGGGAAATTAGGGCAACCTTTTATGAATTATTTTCTCTCCAAGACTCCCATGCCCCCCTCATGAGCCTTTTTTATTTTATTTAAAAAATTCCTTATATCTCCCTAGGGTGGCATCCACCTTTTGAGGCTTAATATTTGACCTTTTAAAAAACAACTTTAATCAACCATACTTTTGGATGACCCCAAGACCCTCACTTAAGTTATAAAGTGACTTTTTAAAAATAACTTTAGTGATAGAAAAATACGAACATTATTTTAATCAATTTTAGACTCACCAATGCCTAAATAGGAAATATACACAGTTGGAGTAACATAGGCTTGGACCAGTTGCCAAAAATACACTTACTATAAATAGCAACTACTAAAAATAGTAAGTACTCCCAAATATCAAACAGACACAAAATTGAGATGTGCTGAAACTTACTATAAATAGCAAGTATTGCAATTGGCCACTGCTTAAAATAGAAAGTCTTAACAGAAAGCACCGAAAGCCACCATAGAGTCCAACATTGGCTCTGAGTACCCTAACCAACTCCACTTGGCCTATAGGAACCCTGGAAAATAGGCTAATGGAACTCTACAACTGATTAGGTGCAAGAAGGGGACATTACACATCAAGATCAAGAGATAAGTATGGTCTCATCTTAGGAAAACCATACGTAGAAATTTTTGTAGGTCCTATGTCATAGAGAACGGTGTTTCTATTCTGCTCAATTAAGAAAGAAATACCGCCATCACAATTGAGAGCAATAAAAGCCATATTTGAGGAGAGGATAGTGCACCTAAAGCTAAGTCTCCAATGCTGACAATGCATCCCCTTTGTCCTGTAAGTTTATACACAAACCAAATATTTTTTAAAAAATAATTCCATTATGAAAATCATTATCTAGGGACTTTTTGGCTATTGATACCAATGTTTTAGGTAAAATGAAATTTGTACCCAAATTAGTTAGATGATCCTTTGAGTAGTTGATCAGGTCGATGCATTCTTCTCATGAAGATCTCCTCTTCCTTCCCCCATCCTTATCATAATAGTTCATCCTCTATATTTAAAGTAATAATTTTTTTTAAGGGTAAATGCTTTTGACTTGGAACTATGAACCAGTGAGGTCACAAATGGGGGGCTTCCTCCCCAACATAAGTGCTCAACAATAGCACCCCGACAAGGTTTGAAGCTTGGTGGCAAGAACAACACCACCACATTTAAACCATCACACTATGCCATTTAAACCATCACACTATGCCGATACCGACATATCGATCATGATTTATAAATAGTAATGTTTGTTATTATTTAAAAAAAATCAATAACACTACATTATAAAATTGAAACCTAACCATAGTAACTTCCTTCTTGCTCTAATTTGCACAGCCAATCACAATGCCACATTAAAGAACTCCACCAATTGGTATCTGCCAATGCATGTGGAAGAACCCCATTATTAGCTTCTTGCTTTGGCCCACAATAGTAAAGAAAATAAATGCAAACTTGAACCTAACCATATTTGATTTAAATTTCGTGATGATAATAATAACTATTACTATATACCCAATAGAATGGCCTAGAGTGTCTCAAATTACTCTTGTATGGAATGGTGTATATCCACTCAAAGCTCTGGGAATCAATCTATATGGTATTGTTTGGTTATTTTAGCTCCTTTAGTGAATGCCTTATCCAATCACACGTTTAATGACTTTAGTCTGCATGGTTGTTGACCTTCCAAGAAAAACATTTACTCTCCTCAAACATGAACAAAACACATGGAAAGGTAGTTACCCATAAACCTCAAACATGAACAAAACATGTGGAAAGTGCAAATAACTCCATGAATTTTTGCAAAATGTGAGTATACAGCAGAGAATACACTTTTGTGTCATATTGTGGCAAAAACATATAAAATCCTAATTAAAAGTCGAATTTTTAATAAATTTGACACTCTTTCCTTCAAAAAGTGTACTGCCATTTTTATGATGATTTTGAACAATTTTTATGGTTTTATTAGATTTGCTGGATTTCTTTTTTTTTAATAATAAATGTTGGCTAACTTGGTGACTTCATGCATTAGCATATAAGAAGACCTATTGGGATGAATTGCATAAAGCATTTGAGAAAGAGAATAAACCCCTAAGAGACAATAATATAATTGTTGCCAAGATGTATAACTTTCAGCACGAGAAACATGAATAGTAGAAGATTCAAAAAATGGTGTTGCATTAAGGGACATGTACCTTAATTATAGAGGAAGATGAAGGTGCTTCAACCTACATTGTAATGCATATAAGTGATGGATATTGAAACTTGATAGAAAATAAATCATCTACATGCTTGAGAAAAGATGAGTGAAGATGAAAACTTGAAGCCTAATGATGATTTTGAAAAAGGGCCAATACAAGCTTTTGAAAGGCATATGTTCCAGCTAGGCCAAGCCAGCTAGGTATTACTGAAGATGATCCGACAGTGATTGATTGACCTTGTCGGAGATGTGCATTAGAAGCAAAGGTTGGAAAGGAAGGAGCAGGGAATGGGTAAGAGTAGAGTGAAGGCTAGGGCACAGGGAAAGGCAAGAGAGCTAGCTAGGGCAGAGGGAAAGGCAATGTCCTTAGCAGTAGGAGGAACAAAGAAGGTAGCCAAGGTTGATTTATAACCTGTCGAAGAAGAGCCCATTGATCCAATTTGCTGCACCACCAGCATCGTAGCAATGGTTCAGTATCAATAGTGAAGCCCACCACCAGCAGATTGAGATTGAGATTGAGATTGAGTGAAAGAGTCCACAGTAGATTGATAGCCCCTACCTGTATATTGGAAGTAGCAGCCATTGATCCAATTACTCCCATTGATCTGCCAATGGACTACTCAGCAGTTCCTGTTCAGCTGCTTGAGGTGTAGTCTACCCCCCAGTAAATCCACCAGCAACATACCTAGTTTTGGATCTAACCCTAGTGAACCTGGTCCCTCCCCAGCGTATGTAGATTCAAGAGCGTTAGAGAGCATTAAATATGGACTGTGTAAAGGTAGGGTATTGATTCAATCATATCGATGCTATGCCTTTTATGGTAGATAAACTTGGTCAGCTGGACCTTAAATGGATTATGGATCTCGATCTGGATTGGAAGTTGCCTCCTTCCACACATCTGATTATAGGACTGAAACTAGGCAAGATGATGCTGATTCAAGGTAAAATTCCTCTGAAACTGTAATTGAAACTTGATCTATTGGTACACCGTTTGTTGCTGCCTCCCATGCCTTTGCATTTTGTGGTTTCCTAATATATTATATATGACAGAAGTAATGAATGCACTGGTCCCACCAATTCCAGGTTCACTACCCTATCTAGGATCAACTGAAACCAGCATGGATGGTTTAGGTGCTGCTACTAAAATGGGCCCAAGTGTTATTTTATATTGTAAAGTCCTTTTTTTTAAATAAAGGACTAGGATCAATTATAAAATATAGAAGTCACTTTATATTTTATAGACATTTAAAAGACACCTAACTAACTAAAGGTAGTTATTTTCTCTATAAATGGGGCAATTTTGTGACGTAGAGGACTTTTTGGTATTTTTCATAAGGATTGTACAAGAAGAGAAAACCAAGACATGGGGGTATAAGAACAGGTTGCTTGACTTTGTGATCTCTTTTTGTGGTTTTTATGCTATTCCTAAGTCTAGTATGAAATATGTGAAGTGTATGTGTGAATTAAACTCTATTTTTCTATTTAGTTCCACATGCATTGTTCTCTTTGTCTTGCATTCCTACTTGTACTTTAGTAGTTTGGGTGGTTCTCTGTGTGTATTCTATCTTGGGATTTTCCCTTTTGCTCTCTCTATTCTTTTTCCATTTTGTGTTTTCTAGTTAAAAATGCTTAGAAACCCCCCAAACCCCCTATTGTATGAGGGAGGCACCCCTGATAGATGCAAAGAAAAATCACTTGTACCATGGTGATTCCTCCCGCTGTTTCAAGTTTATGCTGCTGCCTGTTGGGCATTGTAATGTCCCCTTTTGGGAAATTACTAATTTTAGGCCTACAAAACAATAATAATCACTAAAAATTGATATTAGTAATAACAAGTATCTACTTTACAGTAATATTCAAATTAATACATAAAATATTATAATATTGAGAGCAATACATCATAGTTAAAAATATCACAATAGTTAGATCTATAGTTCTATAGGATTTTATATAGTTAATTAATACATAAAGTATTATAATATTGAGAGCAATACATCATTAACATTTGAATTCAAAATATCTTAACATCATTAATGATTATTCCAAGGCATATTCCTATAGCCAATCATATTAGGAATTCACTTGAAATGTTTGCAAACCGCATTCTCAAGGATGGTTATCCTTGTATTGCGAGAGCATGGGTGGATCCTCGTCCATCCATCTCGGGGTTGTTAGAAGTATTGTCATTGATGTCAGGACAAATCGTGGATGACAAAAATATGTTGAAATAAAATATTTTCGAGATACTATCATTATTGGTATATCATTAGTGATACAATGGGTGATTTAACATCTGAGTTGAATCGAGCTATGTTTTATCACATTCTGATTCAATATTCAATGCATCCAGATTCAAGTCAAAACAGTAATATAACGATTTTCTTCTGATCGAGCCTCTTCAGATTCAACACACGCGAAGTTTTGAGTGTTACATATCGAAATTTGTATGAGCCGAATTAAAAATACACAAAGTTTTAAGTTCCAAGTCATCTGGTTAAACGAGTTGTTTAAGCAATATTATGAAGTAGCAAACAAATACAAATTCTGTTTCTGATCGACGCATTTCTTTTCCTGAAGGTCACGGTTTTCCTGAAGAGACGCGATTTTGAATATACGTGTTCTCTTTTAAAAAAAAAAAGTTGCTTCTTAAAGAAATCTCCTAAAGACGTGACTTCTAAAAGTCACTTAATTTGTGTCTCTTCATTTTAAACATGCTTTCTCAAAAGGTTTTTGAAAGTTCGTATTTCTTCATGAGACGTATTTTCAAAACAAGATGACTCTGTAGGCAGACGCGTCTCATCTATTTCGCTTAAGTATACTCATTCGATATGTGAAGATTATGTAAGTTTGTTTATCAAAGGAGTATCAAAGGCAAAATAAACTAAACATATCAAAGATCATTAAGGCAGAAATTTGAGTTAATGAAAGGGCAAGAATAAATGTTGAAAAGGAAAGGTTATGATTTTTCATTAAGAGGCACAATCTTGGATCAACATATATATTTCTAACTCATTTCAGTTTTGGGGTGTGGTTGTGAAGTTCAAGAAGTCTAATTCAGAAGCCTATCTTCTTGTGTGGGCTGAGTGTGAGAATTTACATCACAAAGGCAGGTTAGAGGATTGGCAGAGTGCAGATCTGATTGGCTTCATTTGATTCATCCATCAAGTCAAGGTGTGGTGCCTTGCATTAGGGGTTGGTGCTCCTTGTAGGTAGGTGCCTACTAAAATTGTAAAGGGTTAGGGTGTTCCTTGTAGATTGTATTCTACTAAATCATTCCTCTTGTAAATTGAGCAGGTTGGTGCCTACTCCCTTAAAATTTTTTATTTCAATAAAGCTGGATCAACTTGTGTAAATTGGGTCATATGAAAAAGTTGATTGTAATAAGTTTTGAAAAGATTAAGAATTGAAAGTTTGTGTTGATTTACTGATTCACCCCCCCGTCCCACCCACCGACCCCTCAATAAATCTTTTGTGCTCTTCAGGGGTGGCATACTTGAGAAGACCCTCAAGCCCAGGAGCACCCATCTGCCTCCTGGCCCACGAACATAGTAAGATCTCAGGTCCACTCCATCCCTTAGTCCACCTTGGAGGCACTCCATCCTCGATCGAGCCCAAGAGCACTCATTTGCCTCTTGGCACATGAGTGCTCCATCTTGGGGTGTCGTGCTTGCTAAGATGCATGAAGTTTGCCTTCCTTAACAAGTCTAGGAGCACTCATACGCCTCTCAGCCCATGAGCGCTCCATCTCGGGGTGGTGTGCTTGATGAAGGAAAAGCTGGTACGTCAACTCTCATGAACTTAGAAGGTTGATTGGCCTACTATATTAATTGGTAATAAAATATCATTATGCAATTATAATACTTATATATATATATATATTCTAAAACTTACTTCCCAATAATATTCTTGCGAAAAACAATATTTATTTCCAATAGACCTCTTATATTCCAAATTCTTATTTTTCCTTTACCCAATCACCACTTCATTCCTTCTCCCAAGAAATGGACTTCCCTTTATATCTTCATATCTTCATGAAATGATGCACCCTTTGGAATAGAGATCTCCTTTTCAAAGGTTATGACTTTTTGTCCAAACTTAATGTTATTTTTTTTAGTCCCAAGCGCTGCCCTCAAAAGCTCTATTAATTATTAATTATTTAATTTCTTGTGGAATTGCTGCATACTAATAAGTAGCGCCAGTCTTGCCAATTAGTATGTATCGCTTCCTTAATACAGATCACTGCCCTTTGTAGTTTCTTTCGCCCAGGCTTAGTTTAAAGTGCTGTGAGTATGGTTTGGGGCAAAGGGGAGGAGTGGGGCAGGGGCGCGGGTTGTGATTTATGGCGGTGGTATGACAATCCGCCTTTCCCAATATTGCTTGTCCTCAAGCAATAGGAGTTGAAAACTCTACAGCTAGGGATGATTGTATTGGTTATGTTTGACTCTATACTATAATGATGTCCTTGGAGAGTGGTTGTTAGTATACTCGGAGTATGAGGATAACTTATTGTCCAATATTTTTCTGGCTTATGTACTTCTATTTAATAACTCTTCATAACAAAACTAAGAGTTGGTAACTGGTAAGGTTTATAATTTAAGACAAGTTTTCTCTCATCCTCAGAGAGAAGAAACAAAAGGATATCTTGCAGCCCTACAATTCTTGCTAATCAATGATAACTGTAATATTTATTGGGATGTCTTAGGCTTTTACCCATGGTAAGTCTTATCCACAAATGTGTTTGCGATTCCTTTAGCCTTAAATTTGCTGTTGACTGTAATCACTAATGAGTTAATCAATTTTGATTAGAGAGCTTAGCTATCGCTGATTACTTGAAGTTTGGTTGCATTTATATAACTTGTTTTGATATCACCTGTATGATCATAGGAATAAAGTTGCTAAGGAACTGCTAAATATGTCAAGCACTATTTATGAGGTGTTGCCCAAATCTTCTTGCTGACTTTACTCGATTTCGGTTGGTCACTATGGGAATATTGGATGCATCGAAGATTCAAAATGGCCTCTTCCTTGTTCAGGAATGCAGTCATGACTTTGTGGATTTTAATTGGTTGGCTTTTTAAGAGTCTGATAGTCCTAGGTCAAGATGATATCTTTGTGCACTTATATCTTGAGATTTGGAAGTAAGATAATGTGGAAATAAATCTAATTCCACCTCTGTATCTTAGTTATGCCTAACTTCCTATGACAACTAGTGATGGCAATATATGAATTTCCATTTGTTTTTACCATCAATTCTGTTGAGTTGTTAGAGAATGATTGATTATTCCTTCATTGGGAAACTTATGAGCTAATAAATTGTAACCCGCAGACCATGTAGGTCTCATAGGTTTGGTAACTACTTGTTTGTGCCTAAAAGCTCTTTCCATCCTTTTTGATGATACCTCTCAGGGCCCATTTGATAGGCCTTTTCTTGGCCATTGTGTTGGAAACAAAGATCTATCTTTTGAAAGTCTTGATAATATCTTCCTGAGGAGTGTAACCATTGCATGCCCAAAACTACATCCATATCTCCTATATTCACTGCATAGAAATCTTCACTTATTTTATGTCTTCCCAAGGCGATTCTTAGTTGACCGATCATTTGTGTGCAAGGTGTAGTGAACCCATCTACCGTGACCACCTTGAATCCCTCAAAGTCCTCAGTTTCTAAATTCTTTTCACTAAACCTTCGTCAATGAAATTATGGGTGGCACCACCATCCACTAGGTTAGTCACTTTCTGTAATATAAGACCCCTTTGAGTATGTTTGCTTGATGTTTGCTTGGATATTTCATGTGCCATTCATGATGTTAACATGCGAAATGAAAGATAACATTTATGCAGAAAATAATACTGGAAACTTGCTTGAAAAAGGACACTTTTAGATTTATCATGCTCAGAAATTATAACAGAAAACTACAGTCACTTTCAAATACATTTTCAGATTCAGGAAATTACTTTCAGATCAGATCTGTTTTTTGATGAGCAACCACAGCAAAATAAAGAACTCCACCAGCTATGCCTTTCACCAAAGAAGTGACCATCAACCCTCACACCAAACAACTGTCTTAACAGCCACATCAATGACAGAGATCTGAAGCTGTTCATAGCAGATTGGAAACTGGAGTTAACCCTCAAACTGGGCTACTAGCTAATTAGGGCGATCAGCTCTATAAAATCATTGCATGCTCCATAAATTCATGCAAATACATGCTTGGAGGCGCCATGAAGAGTAGCATCTTTAGGATCAATGCCCACAAAGGAAATTCAATCCATTGGAGAGTTATGTTAAAATAACCAAGTTCAGACTCAGACAAAAAGTGCTCAGAAACTACTGGAAATCACCTCCAAAATCACACCAAATCACACCAAAATGGAGCTATGCTTCCACAAACTGAAAACCACGAATCACAACTCAGAAATACTCAAATATCTTCATATTTTCTTGATTGAAATTACTACAATGAAGCTTTGAAGTGATCCCTGGATGGAACCACACCTCAACCAGCTAGGGTAGGTCTACCGAAACCAACTCTTTAATGCTAAGGGTTTTCGTCCTCAACAACTGATTGCAGACCTCTAGAACAATTCCAACAACATCTCCTTATGCATCCATTTTCAACATTCTCCAAAATGAGGCTTTAAAATGAAGTTATATTCTCTTAATGAGAAATGAGGGCGAAATTAGGTTTGAACATGAGCTCCCCCCAAAAGCAACGCCTTTTTGCATTGACTTTATATTTAAATTTCATTTTAAAACTTCATTTTACTCTTCCTAGGCATCCCCATATCCAGCCTTCAAATGTGATTTTGTTGCTCTTTAAAACAACTTGAAGTCATTGTACTAGCCACTAGGTGTCAAGGTCATTTTACTCCTCCTAGGCGTCCCCCTTATCCAGCCTTCAAATGTGATTTTGTTGCTCTTTAAAACAACTTGAAGTCATTGTAGCCACTAGGCGCCAAGGTACAATTTTATGCCCCCTCTGACCCTCAATATATTGTTATAAAATAACTTTATTAAGATCATTTTCGAGAGAGGAAATACAGATATTTAAATAATTTGACCTTAGCAAATCCAATGCCAACTGAAATGACATTGCTGACAGTAGCGTGACTTGGACCGGTTCCATAAATAGACCTACTATTTTTAGTAAGCACTAAAAATAGCAAATACTTTGAAAACTCAAGCTGGTGTGGAAATCGATATGCAACCTGACTTACTGTAAACAGCAAGTGTTGGAATTGGCCCTTGCTAAAAATAGTAAGCCACGCTTGAAACATCAAAAGAACCAACATAAAGGATTGGCACAAAGCATTAAAGCTCAACGGACAACTTCTACACATTGTCCAAACAGGAAACCCTACACTGCTCTGCCTACCGGACCAGTTAGTAAATATAGCACTTACTAAAATTAGTGTGTCAGAACCAGACTAATCCAAAAGAGGACATAAAAAATGGGGACATTACACTTTTTGCCCTTTTAGAACACTATGGATTTTGAAGGGGTGATATTTAGGTATTCTCAAAAGTGTGGCTAAGGCATCATTTCTATTTTCCTCATCATCTCATTTCCTTTTCTTATTTTGGGGATCAAATTCTTCTTCATTCGTTTGCTGGTCTGATACTGCTTCCAAGTTGTGTACTTGTCCTCTTTTTGCACACCTATGTTCTACCACCCATTTTTCCTTACACTTAAAACACAATCCTTTCTTTTGAAGCTTTGACATATCTTCCCATGTTGTGTGTGATCGAGGAGGTAGTGTCCTTGGTGTCCAATTTTCTTTGTAGGAGGGTTGGTTATGTGTCCTTGAAGACATATTCTTCAAATAGCTCCTTTCTTTTGTTGTTGTGGTTTCTAACCTCAAGGCCTTTTGGATTGTATCTTGAAGAGATATGGGGTCAAGGGCACTCACCAAACCATGGGTTGATTCTGATAGCCCTTCAATAAATAAGTATGTTAGCCTTCTCTCGGTAATCGCAGACATAGTTTACATACTCTCCAATTACCTTCTGAGTAGCCGTGTAATCTCCAAAAAATTTGCATGCCGAGTAATTTCTACTTTTACTTGCGGGCAGTATGTAGATGGATTTTCTCTCGTCAAATTATCGAGTAATTGCCAATAGCCTGCAAAAAACCCACAAACTTGGCATGTTTGTGTGTGTATAAATATGTCTGTGTGTGTATATGCATGCAAACTTGGCATCCTGTGTATGTTTATAGATATGTATGTGTGCACAGTGCAGTCTTGAGTATACACATACATAAATATCCACACACATTTGCCGAGTATTTGCTGAGTATTTGCCTAGTCAAAATTTTTGGGCTTGCCGAGTACTCTCTGATTCTGAGTATGTAAACTATGAAACCAGGTACCATGACTGAGATCTTCTGAAATTTGGCCACATAATCTTCTACTGATCCTTGTTGTTTCAATTGGGTCAGTTCTTTGAAGTGCCTTTCAGGGTGCTTTTGGTTCTATGAGCTTTTGTGTAAATTCATCATAGGTTGTTATGTTTTGGTGCCCTCAAGTAATAATACCATGATGCAACCAATCGTTTGCAACCCCTTACAAAGAAGGAACAGGAAAGGACAGAGATGATTGCGAAGGATCTGTTCATTAAAATAATTCTTTAGAGTTTACAGAATACAATGTGGGCAATGCTGAGTTAAATGATCAACTGTTCCATCAAACTGGAAGCAAAGAGCATGTGAAAGATAGAGTCTCCAATGGGCAATGCGAAGTTGAGATCAGAAGGTGATAAGAAAATGATTATGGCTGGGAAAGTTGTAAATAAGGCTGAGTTTGTGGACTTCTCCAAAGCAACAAAATTGGACTTAATGGTGAAGAAGGTACAATGAAAAATTGAGAAATTATTATTTTTTTTAATACAATGCCCCTTGTTTCTTAGTTACCATGAAGTCACCTTGAAATCGACTTGTGGGTAGTTGTAAGGAGTCAGTTGTTAGTGCTTGCCAACAGTTGTGATTTGCTTGGCAACTTTCAGGTACTTTAAGTAAGCTTGTCATAGTCAGGGAATTTAGTTTGATCCTTGGCTTTATTCATCCTCGGTCTACATGTATGTACTCAAACTTCTTTGAATAAAGTTTCTATTGTGTTATATTCTGTTACTTTATTTTTGTATGTACATAAACTCCTTTGAATAAAGCTTCTGTTACTCTATTTGGGTATGTAAATAAACTCCTTTGAATAAAGCTTCTATTGAGTTGTATTCTGTTACTCTATTTGGTATGCATTATTATTTTTGTTTGTTACTGCAGCAAGTATTAGTCTTATTAGATAAAGGTGTGGAGTTTGCATGGATAGTGAATCTGGCCCAGAGAGGCTATGGTATATTGAATGAATTTTGTGTAGTTTGCAATAGATTGTTAATCTGACCCGGAGGGCCTATGTTGCATGGTGAACTACTTATGATGTTTGCAATGGATTGCTGGTCTCTTCTAGTACTCCACCTTTCTGAGTCTATCCATACATCAATCTCTTTCAACAAAAAACTGTGTTATGTTTTTTTTGTAAGTCTGACACGCTTTTTATGGCATCATTCAACTTCTTCTCCTTTTTAGTTTATTATTTTTTCAGGTATCCTGTTCAAACAGTGAATTCAAAATTTGTTCTCTCAAAAATGCTATTCGTCTTTATGCATTTCATTAGTGGTAAATGTTCTACAGATGAACCCCCCTGGATTTAGGAGATTAAATGCTGGAATAAATCATCTCATTATATAAATAGAATATTAGTTCGAATATAAATGTTTATTGTTGTCAATTGTCCTTTGGCCTATTCGTGAAGTTGAATGGATCACAAAGAGCCCACCAAGGATCCAAGTTTTGCTGAATGCAAAGACCCAATGCTTTGAAGGGATGCGGCTGGGATTGTGTCCCAGGCAACTTTGATAGAGTGGGTACCCCTCTGTCCTTGGCACTAAGTTGGGAGAGGTTGATTATTCGTGTACCTGATACCAACAGATTGCTACACCAACAGATTGCAATAAAAGATCTGGGATGCCCATCTTCACAACAAAAAAATCTTTAATCTTTGTGTAGCTCTCAAATATAGAAAGAAAGGAGGAAAATCTGTAGTTTGTTGGGGATTTATGCATTTTTGTGAAGTGCTTAAGGATTTCACTGATGAGGCCTTTTGAATTTATGAGAGCCAAAAACTGAATTAAATCATCTCATTATAAATCAAATGTTAGATTGAATACAAATCTCAAACATTAGAAGGAATATATCAATGTCATCAATTATCGAAGTATCTCAATGGGAATATCACTTGCACATAGTGGTTAAGGATTTTACTGACAAGGCCTTACGAATTAACGAGTTCCAAAAAAAATAAAAATATTTTAGAGTTCCAAAAAAATCAATTAAAAATATTTCCGTATAAGTTATATATTACTTCTCATACAAATCTCATCTTTGTGAAGTTCTGAAACACACACACACACAAAGAAAAGATCAAGAAAAAAGATCATATTAATGTCCTTGGGGGACCAAAGTAGGTCAGTGGGAAGTACCTTCAGTTTTGGAAAAGTACTTGTGTAAAGGAAAACACCATAGTAATTGCAGAAGTGACTAAGAAATAAAACACTAAATAAGAAAGCACCACTAGAGAAAATATACTCTAATATAATGTACAGATAACAAACATAATTATCCAGGCGAGAGGGGTACCTTAAAGGAGGCAAAGGGGCAGTTGTAGATCAAGGCTTGATAAAGGCATTATTGCACCCCTGTATGAACTCTTGGAACAGAAGAACAAACAACTGTAATTTAGTCAATAGGCCCTAAATTTTTACATACAGGAAAAATATTTCTAAATATATTAAGTATAGCATAATTCTGGGGTTGAAGATATGTGTTTCTGTCTTAGAACAGTACCTTCATGAATTTTCTATGCATTGAATGTAATAAGTTCAACGCCGGAAAATGTAGACGAGTTGCCTATTTTACTGTGATGTTTTTTATATTTTTCTTGTGTTAACTATAATTTGAATCTGCGACATTTATTTGTAAATTACTCTCTTAAGCAGGGGTTCTTGAGAAAGTTTTTGTGCTGCCAAATAAGGTTTCTAAATTTAAAGACTACGACATTAGTGGAGCTACTAGTCATTTGGGATGAGATCAAGCAATATATCAGTAGGGCTTTCATGTCGAGTCCAAGGTTCAAACCCCCCAAAGATGTGTATAAGGTGTAATATTGTGTGATGAACCTCAATGGACAGGGCTGATCTTAGTTTAGTGGAAGGAATTTCCCTCAGTTGTCACATTCTAACTGAAGGTAAGCTCCAATTGTGGTTAAAAGGAGGGGCAATATACCAACTAAAACAATTGTCGAGGTACTAAAACACAATGACAGCTGCTTCTAATGTTTTTAATCATTCAGTTAGGCTATAAAACACTTTGAGAAAATTGGGAATCCTGATAACTAATAAAATCGTGTTAGGTGTTGTACGGGTTGTGTGCTTTAAGTATTACTGCATTACAAGTCATACTATTTATTGTTTTCTTTTTCCCTTAAGATGATTTTATTGTAAATGGTCTTTTCTGGATATAGATAAGATTCCGTTACAATTTTATTTTTTCCCTTATAGGTCATGGATTACCCACTAAAGCACTCTACAAAAGTTTAACCTCTCGTTAAAAGAATAATTTAAAGATAGGCAGCAAGAGCTGGGCTCAATAATGATTTTTAGTTGCTTCTCTTTTTGCCAATTTATTATTACGAGTAGAAGTTTGGAATTATCCATAGACGACAGAAATTAATGTTGTAGCTGCTGTTGCTGAAAACTATATTATCCACTCTTCAAAGGTATACAATTTCAATATTCCAAAGCAAATTTAAGGGCTTATTATGACTTACATGTTCCAAAGTTACTAGTATGTTTTCATGCTCCAATTCTCTGAACTTTGGAAGTTTTTTTTTGTTGGAGAATAGATGTATATGAACAATAATAATCAATTTGCATTTATGCTTTACATATCATTGACAAATCTTATTGAATGTATGCTTCCTCGTGGCTTTTTATAGTTTAAGAGGTATTTGAATGTATCATGTTTCGTTGTATTGTTTTTACTTGTTTAGAGTGCTATGTATTCTTGCTAAGCATATTAAGTACTCAAAATGCAGCTGGGGGTATTTGGAAAATGTACCACTGGAATCAGCAGCGGAAGACTAGGGAGTTTTATGAAATGCTGGATCGGGGAGAAATATCTGTTGTCCATGAAGAAGAGTAGAGTCTGACTTTCAAAGTTCAATCGAAGAAAGTGATTTTTAGATCAAGACATGTTATAATTCTGTACAAGTTTGTTTTCCTGTTAATTGAAGGGGAGAAGCAGAGGATAAAGCCAAACCCAAAACAGAGTGCAGAAAAAAACAAGAATAAAGCAGAGGACAGACACGATATTATATGTATTTGCATATATTTCAAAACACAGAAAATCTGATAATATAAACAGAGCTGCTGCTCTTTTTTCACCCTCAAAAGTTAACTTATCACAATCCCTTGTTGCTGTTTGCTGCTAGAAACAATTTCTATTTCAAGATGTTGCTACAGTAGAGCATCTCTCTATTTCATTCATAGACTTTTACAATCATAAAGGGGCTGTTACAACAGCAATATTGGCAGCTCTCTTTTTCATTACATGTATCTCTAAAAACAAGACAGCAAGAGGTCTACGTATATGCCAGGCAAAAGAAGGCACACCAAAAACATTTAATTACAATTAATGATGCACCGTAGGAAAGTCTTAACACATAATATTATGTAATATCATTATATTTAAAACTGTCTTGATGCAGAAAATGAGAAGATATAATGGTGCTGTGTGAAGGGAGTAGAAAAGATTTGTTTTCCATCGCTGCAAAGAGGAGAGTAGTTAGGATTAATTCCAACACCTCTTTAATCACAACTACTGCCATCTATGATGCCCAATTGATTTCTTTGATAGACAAAATTTTATTTCCCTAATGCCTTGGTGAAAATGTCTGCACATTGATCTTGAGACCTGCAAAAATCCAGAAAGATTTTTCCATTGTTGATGAGTTCTCTAGTAAAATGATATCTTGTGTCAATATGTTTGCTTCTTTTGTCAAAAACTGGATTATTTGACAATGCTATAGCTGAATTGTTGTCACAATATATCTTTGTTGCCAATTCTTGTTCTTGTCTGAAATCTTTCAAAACTTTACTCATCCAAATTGCTTGACAAGATGTACTTGTGATTGCTACATACTTGCTTCAATAGATGAAAGAGTGACAATTGGTTGTTTTTTTGAATCCCATGATACTACACTTGTTCCAAAATGGAAAACATAATTAGAAGTGCTCTCCCTATCATCAATGCTTCCAACACAATCACTATCCGTATACCCTATGAATTTGAACTCATTTGACCTTGAATAATGAATACCATAGTTCCTTGTTCCACTCACATATTTGAGTATTCTTTTGCTTGCTTGCCAATGAGAGATCTTTGGAGACTCCATAAACTTTGAGATAAGACTAACTGCATATATAATATATTTGAGTATTCTTTTGCTTGCTTGCCAATGAGAAATCTTTGGAGACTCCATAAACTTTGAGATAAGACTAACTGCATATATAATATCCAGTCTTGTAGCTGTTAAATACATGAGGCTGCCAACAAGTCTTTTATACAAAGTTGAATCAATGTTGGCACTTTTATCATTCTTAATTTCAGTGTTGTGACAATTGGTGTCAAACCTCTTCAAAATGTCATTAGCATATTTAGATTGACAGATGAAAATGCCATTATCACTTTGATTCACCTCAATACCAAGGAAATAATTCATGAGACCTGAATTAGTCATTTCAAATTCTTTATTCATGTCTCATTTGAACAAATCAATTTCTAAATCACTCGTGAATATCAAGTCATCAACATACAAACAAACAATTATGATTTCACTTTTGTCATTTATTTTGGTATACAATGTAGGCTCATTGCTGCACCTATTGAAGCCATTTTGCAAAAGATAAAGAGTCAATTCTCTTGTACCAAGCTCTTGGGGTTTGTTTGAGTCCATAAGTGCTTTCTTGAGGTTGTAGATTGTCTTCTTGACCCAAAATCTCATACCCAGGTGGCTGCTCCACAACTTATTCTTCAAGACTATTAAAAAAAGACAATTTTACATTCATTTAGTAAACTGGCCATTTGTTTTGAGCTACTATTGTTGGAAATGTTGTCATTGATGTCAAAGTGAAAAGGTTGGAGTAGTTGATGTCAAGATGAGCATGATTGAAGATACCATATTGTAGATGATAAGTTGAAGGTCCATCATTACACAGATCTATGTCATAAATACAATCTTTAGATTAAAACACAAGACTTAAAGACTATTGAAGTGTTGATGTCAAGACAATACATTGTTGAATCAGATTGGTGAAGTTGGATGAAGTTGACTTAAATTATTGAAGATGATTAAGTCATTGTGGAGCAAGATTTGATAAAAAAGACGTGAATAAATCATGTTTGATCTGTACAAGTAATCTAATGATTGAAGATCAATAAATCAATAAAATCATTGTAGAACAAGAAATAAATGTTCAGATCAACATGCTGACTCTAAATATGATCTGAGTTGTTGAATAAAAATAGAGTTATGAAGGACTTCACATTCAGATCCAGAATCTGTCTTAGAATTGGAGATCTTTTTTGGAAGTGTCTGAAGATATCACAAGTATTCAATATGCTATCAAAGACGTTAAAGCATGGAGAAACAAACTAATTACAATATCAAACTAATTGAAGTATAATCTGAGTGTAACACGTGTTTAAGAAGATGTGAATGTTGAAGATTTGAAAAATGCCCAGTTAGCTATAAAAAGGCTTCTATTATGCCTAGTTAACAATAAGAAGACAATAAAGAATATATATGTCATTATGAAATGAAAGGGAAAAGGAGAACATCATTGCACATAATATACGTATTATCGGGTTCTTGGGAAGTTAGCACAACATCCATAATATTGAGCTTTAAAAACCACTGCCATTCAAGGAGTCGTTGATGTGGATGATCTCATTAGATGAAATATAGATTACATCTCATCACCAAACTCGTCTCACTCGCATTTCCTATATAAATATTGAAGTGCCTTTGAAGACCATTGTAATATCAAATGGCCACAAGATTGCTATTGGGATATCTTACGTTGTCTTTATTCTACCACCACATTTCTGGAAGACATTGTGTGATATCTAAGAAGGATGAAGAATGTGAGTCTCTAAAGACTGCGACAATCTCTTGTTGAAGTCAACACTAAATGGAGTTAGCGATTATGATTAGAAGAATATACATAGTTATGTGTGACTGTCAGACATCTAAATTCGAGTTTATCACTCTCTTAAGTATTATCATTGCCGCCGACTTAAGAAGACAGATACAAGCCACTTCAAGTATATCAGAGTTTATTTGGTAACTAATATTAGGTGTTATTGTGAAAATCAGACTCTTTGCTAAAAACGTACCCACCCTAGAATATACAAGCAAATATATTAAGAGACAGTGATTACACATAAATAATCGTTATGTTAATTAAGTAGAGACAACGGTTCATAAGGAGTTGCAATCCATTTAAAATACAATGTTTATTAAGAGTTAAAATGTGGAGGATTATGAGTTAGTTTTAAGTAGCGATCAAGGGTGGTGATTCTTTAAAGGTTATCTCTTTTCTAAGAGATGTATCTCTTCACTTAAAAATGAAGATATAAAACCAAAGGTAATTTTTTGAAGAAAGTGTGGTTGTGTAAGTGAGTTGTCTAAATCTGAAGTCCCGTCTTCTTGTGTGGGCTAAGTGTGAGATCATTCATCATCAAGCAAATTGAAGGATTGGGATAGTGTAGGTCAAATTGAAGGCATCATCTTGCAACCATCAAGTCAAGGTTGGTGCCTTGCATTAGGGGTTGGTGCTCCTTGTAGGTTGGCGCCTACTAAATAGTTAAAGAGGTTTTGGTGACCCTTGTAGGTTGTTGCCTACTAAATCATCCCACTTGTAAATCAAGTGGGTTGGTACCTACTTCCATTTGTAAAAGTCATTTTAAATATTTCAATAAATTGGTGAAAACTTGTGTAAATTGATTCATATCATAAGTTGGTGTTAAGAGTTTAAGTTTGTGTAGAAGTGAAAATTTGTGTTGATTTACTGATTCACCCCTCCCCCCTGCTCTTAGTAAATCTTTTGTGCTCTTCAATTGGTATCAAAGCAAGGTCCTTCTTGAAAGCCTAGTCGTTTGAAGGAGATCCTTGAGAGCACTTATGGCAGATCATAACAATATAGTGAAAGCACCCATCTTTGATGGGTCTAATTATGCCTTTTGGAGTCTTAAGATGGAAGCTTATTTGAATGCCCTTGGGTTTGATGTGTGGCAATTAGTTGTTGATGGATATACACCTCCATCAACCCCTCCTACGGAGCAAGCCAGGACAAAGAGAAGTGAGAACAATGCCAGAGCCAAGCATGCTCTGCTTTGCAACCTAATAGATTTTGAATTTACAAAGGTTATGCGTTGCAAATCAGCAAAAGAGATTTGGGTTAAACTTCAAAACATCTATGAAGGAGATGCAAAAGTTAAAAAAGCAAAGCTGCAAACTCATCGAAGGAAATTGGAGACTCTCAAGATGAATGAAGATGAAGACATAGCCACATACTTTCTTCGTGTTGATGAAACAGTGAACATTATGAGAGGACTTGGTGAAGAAATTGATGATACTTTTATTGTTGATAAAATTTTAAGATCTCTATCCACAAAGTTTGAGGCCTAGGTTGCAGCATTGGAAGAATTAACAAACTTAGATCAACTATCAAAAGATGAATTACATGGGATTCTTTCTGCTTATGAAATGACGATTGAGGGGAAGACACCACAAAATGAAATTTCTTTCAAAGCATATAATAAGGGAAAAACCAAACATGATACATCAAATAAGAAGTCAAGTGATTATGAAGCAAAGGCCTATTTCATGAGGAAGCTTAAAAAGGGAAAAGGGAAGTACAAAGGGAAATATCCTTTTAAATGCTTCAATTGTGGAGAAGTTGGACATTATGCTTCAAATTGTCCTCAAAGAATAGCAACTCAAGTGATTCAAGCAAGGATGAAGAAGAGATATACACAAAGAAAAAGGGGAAGAAAAATTCTAAGCACGAGTCAGAGGAGATCTCAAAAACACAAAAATAGTTTCTATTCAAAGAAAGATGGCAACACTTCTGAAGAACAAAGTGAAGGTTGTTCAAGCAATGGTGAAGAAGAAATATTGTTCATGGCTGAATATGAAGAACAAGATGCTGATCAAGAATGTAATGAAGAATAAGAAGTTGATAGAGAATGCAATGAAGAAGAGGGTTACCAAGCATAAACTAAAAATGGAGTTAACTAAAAGTTCGGAGGAATTAAACAAAATAATTGAAGATTTAAGGGCTCAACTTGTAGAGGCTAAACAAGTTGAAAATGAATTAAAGAACAAGTTAAGTGCAAAAGAGAGAGACTGTGACAAGTTGGAACAAGAAGTTGTCATGCTGAAAAATGAATTGAATACACCAAAGGAGAAATGCACAAAGTGTGATGAGAATGTTACAAGTTTCAAGGAAAATGAAAGAAGATTTAATTCTAGGCAGTTTTATTCTTTCTATGGATATTGCTATTCATGCAACTATTTTTGGTCACAAAGCAATAAATTGCAGATTTCAAGCAAGAAATGCTTCAAGCTTCACCAGGAGAGATTATAATTCATTTAGTTATGATGTTATGTGTTTCAAGTGTAACAACTTTGGACACATAGCACGTTTTTGTAGATGTGACTTTATGGAATCACCTAGATTAGATATGAAGAACACCATGGAAAAGGAGAGAAAGCTTACAAAAGTTTGGAGAAAGAAGATAGAAACAAGAAATGAAGAATCCAATGCAAATTCAATATGCCTTTTCTAAAAGGAAGCATGAATTTAGGGGGAGCCAAGTTGAACATTATCTTTCAACCCCTTGGAGGAGATGACTGCAAAACGAAGTGCCTCAAAATGTTGAAGAGAAATCTACTTATGGTTTGGTATCTACTGAAGATAATGAATTGGTTTCTATTGTTGGAAATTGTATTGATGTCAAAATGAAGAAGCTTCCATCAAGAAGAAAATTATATTAGAAGACGAGGAATGAAAAAAGAAAGATGAGTATGAGTAGAAGGGGGCATATATTTAGGGGCAACAATAAACAATATCTTGTAGCTCCATGGAACATAAAAGAAAAAGACATTGTTAGAAGACCCTTTGCCATTGATGTCAAAGGGGGAGAGAAGTAGAATAGGGGGAGAAATAAAAGTGATGAGGAAGAATATATTGCCATTAATGACAAAGGGGGAGATTGTTGGAAATGTTGTCATTGACGTCAAAGTGAAAAGGTTGGAGTAGTTGATGTCAAGATGAGCATGACTGAAGATATCATATTGCAGATGATAAGTTGAAGGTCCATCATTACATAGATCTATGTCATAAATACAATCTTCAGATTAAAAACACATGACTTAAAGACTATTGAAGTGTTGATGTCAAGACAATATACTGTTGAATCAAATTGATGAAGTTGAATCAGACTATCGAAGATGAGTAAGTTATTGTGGATCAAGATTTGATCTAAAAGACATGTGAATAAATTATGTTTGATCTATACAAGTTGTGAAGCCTTGAGTTTAGCCTATCCTAATGATGCAAAACAACTAAAATGCAAATGGAAAAATACAAGGAACACCTCAAAAGATTAGCCTAAGGAATGATAACACAAAGAAAGATAGATGAAATAATGCAAATGATTATACCTTCTTTATGTTGTTGAATCCCTTGGTTGGCCCTTGTGAATGTAAGCTTGTATGCTCCTTGGATGGCTATGGATATAACTAAATGTAAGATTGACAATGTGATGGGATGTAAAAGTAAATGGTTAAGTGGCTTGACAAATGACTAAGGCAATGCTTGCAAATTGAATTTGGTAGCATAAGGGTGCAAAAGATGACTAAGTGTTTTCAAATGGCAAAATGACAAAGAGTTTGGTATCAAATGCATGAGGTCCTTAAGTGAGAAAAGAGGGGGGTATTTATAGAGGAATTTGAATTCTCTAGAGAATTCAATGGTTGAGATTAAGCCACCAAGACCAAGATGAAGGGCTATGGTGAGTTGAGGACTTACAAACCCTCACATCTTGACATGTGGAGGGTGAAGTGGCCTAGGATGTGATGATGTGTAAGTGAGGTGGAAGGAGGGTACATGATGTGGAGGAAGGACAAGTATTTTGTAAATACTTTGATGTGACCTTTTAATGATCACATGGGGAAGGGAAAAACTTTGGGAGAATAAAAGTGAATTTTAAATTCACAATAATTGGAAGAATCTAGTGGATAAGACAAGGTTCCCAAAATGTGAGAACTTGCCACATGTGAGTGATGTAACAAGTCAAATGTTCTAGACGACTTGCATGGGAAAGAAGAAAACTTTGGAAGGATAAATGTGAATTAAAAATTCATATGGGGAAGAGAGGGATCTTGGGTGAATAAAAATGAATTAAAAATTCTTTGGGGGATGGGGAGAGTTGACCAAGGTACTGATTAGACTTAACTAATCAGTAATCAGAGAATAATTAAGGGTTAATGAGGATTAGAAGCCAACTTGCAAAAGTTGGAGGATGTGACACATCTTAATCAAAGATTAGGCACGTGCACATTCCTAATGAAGAGATTAGGAGATATATTATGATTAGATGAAAATGACATGTGAGAGATTTAATTCATTTGATGAAAGGAGGATTAAAGAGATAAGGTATTTAATTATTTAACTAAATACCTTAGGGGTTTAGATGAACTTAATGATATTAATTAAATAATAAAAATATTACTTAATTAATGCAAATGAGAGGATATTTAGATGAATAGAAAAATTTGGACAAATATAAGTGTCCAAATTTAGGTGTCTACATTTTTCCCCTCTTTGAGATGGTGTTACTGAGTAGCATCATTTCAAAGAAGAATAAAACATAGGATCTAGAAGAAGATGGTTAGATCAGAAAAGATGCCCCAACCATTCAAATGAGTGACTAGGAAGGAAAATAATGGGGGTGAAGATGAAGAGTAAGGTTTGAGGATGCCCCCTCGAGAGGACATGCAGGTTCAAGAGAACACAGGTGTGCTCTCGAAATGGATGAAACGATGCAAGAGTATATGAGGAAGATGATGCAAAGTGATGGGTAAGAGAGGATGATAAGTGATAGGAGATGGATGAAGCACAAATGGATTTAAGGATAGAAGGTGATGTTGCCCCAGTCAAGGTACAAGCCAAAAGGGCTTGATGATGGAAGGAGTGTTGTCAATGAGGGAATGAGGGATCTTGAAACAACACGAGGATAGGGAAGGATACATCCCACTGAGTGGTATTGATGAGGGAAGGATACAATCCAAAACACCACTAAAGAATAGGGAAGAATACATCCTAATGACGATGATGAAAGTGTTGTTGATGAGGAAAGGATACATCCCAAAACAACACCAAAGAGATAGGGAAGGATACAAATGGATGATAATGATGATGATGATGATGATGATGGGGTCGAGGCTGGTAAAAAAATTGGGGACAAGACAAAGGATTTGATTAGATGATTTGTGCTAGATTGAATGGGTGAGGATGGGATTGAGATGTGAGATAGATGAAAGGATAAAAATGGAGGGTACGATGTTTAGAATAACCAATGTATATTATTCTAAGATTGAAGAGATGATGATAAGAAATTGGACAGATAGGGGATGGAGATTGATGAAGGATGAATGGAAGGGGGAAAATTATTGATAGATGAAAGGGTGGAATGGGAGATGAAATGCAATCCTAATGTTATTTTCCATCGTTAAGAGTATTGATTTTTGCTATAGCATAAGACACGATACACCAAGGTATGAGGGACCAAGGCGGATTAGTGTCTAATGTATAAAACAAACACAACAAACAAGAAGGCTATCCCAACACCCGAAAGTCGCGATGACCGTGGTCGGACCAGGTATTGGGATAACCACAAGCACATAGATGCCCCAACGTAACACAAGATCATAGGAATGTTGGTGGGTACTATGCGAGACAACCAAGAAGACAAACACAAACAAAAAGATCAAGATATGCCCCTATGTTTACCAGTCAAAGCACACCATGATATGCGAGATCAAGGCGACTATGATGAGGTGTGATAGGAAGCTCAAATGATAAAGAAAATCCAAAAGCATCAAAAGATCACAATCGAGGTAAAATGTCCTTTGCCATAGGATTAAAAGGGTGGATGTGATTGATGAGGTCTATTAGGAAGGATGTATCTTGTTGAGACCGATGATTGATACTAAACTAAAAGATTGATATGACATGGGATACTCGAGACCGATTGGATTTGTTGATATTAGTGGATCTTGTTTGTTAAGAACTAGCTAGATAAGGGCATAGCTTGATCACATGACACAAGGGAGACAAGACATGAGACAAAAGACTGACACATCCTAGTGACCTAGGGGCTCGAGGGCCAATCAAAGATTAGCCTTGCCTACGTGAAAGCGCAAAGCCCTCATAGTTCGATAAAAGGGTGATGATGAACCATGGATAAAATTGGAAAGAGGATGATGAAGACCTTGATGGATGACCAAGACAAAACGAACAAAAGCAGAAAGACCGATGCTAGACGATAAAGGAGCCCCGGGGGTAGATCAAATGATTGACCTTGCCTATGTGAAAGCGTAGGGACAATGTAGTTCGACCAACGACCAATGACAAACGATGGATAAAGGATGATGATAGGACAAGTGGATAAAAAGATGGGACCGATACAATGAGATAGGGTAGACTTGTTGGATTGGATAGGATGATGACGATCACATAAAGCTCAGGGATGGGATAGTTATCCAAATCACTAAAATGACTTGGGAGGATGATATGATAGATAGATAAGTGATGGAAAGTGACAGGGGATTGGAAAGATGCGCAAGAGAAGCAAGAGTGGTGACGATTAGATAGATGGAATTGGATTGGATTGGGAGAGCCTATAGCTAGATAACAATGACAAGGGATTATGAGATGGGATGAAGAAAGAGACAAATGAATAGGGAGATAGGGATGGGGGATGAAAGGGATGGGGAATAGAGATAGGGACGGATAGGAAGATAAGGAGGTGGAGTGATGCTAGGATGGATAGATAAGGATAAGGAGGTTAAAAGGATTGTTTGGATGGATAAGAAGACAAGGATGGGGAGACGAAAGGGATTGTTTGGATATGTAGGAAGACAAAGATGGGGACATAAAAGGGATTGTTTGGATGGAAGAATAGGAGGATAAGGATAGGGATATGAAAAGGGTTGTTTAGATGGATGGATAGGAAGATAAGGATGGGAAGACGAAAATTTAGATAGGATCGATGAATGATGTCTCCAAGGACTTATGTCACAAAGGAAGTAGATGCCCCCACTCTAGATATGTCATGTGTGATAAGGAAAAATGGGCGAAAGATGAATGGATGGGAAGATAAAAGAGATAGCTGAAGGAGGATAGGATGGGTGGATGAGGGAGTTTGATGAATGAAGGTAGGATGCCTAGATAAGGAAGGGATATTGATGGTAGCATGATGGATAAACAAAGAAGGTAGATGGATGTGGATAAGGAATAAGATAGTGTATGGATGAGGGGAAGGTATGATAAAAGGTGTCCAAAGCATGTGTATATGTTTTCCTCTAGCTATATCAAAATCAGAAGGAGGATGAAGGGAGTGAGATAAATGGATATGACAGGCAGGATGTGCAAGATAAGTGGGATGGAGGAGGTGAGTGAAGGGGATGCAATTGCCCCCAAGTGCAGAGGTAAAGTGGATAGGGGATTTATGCATGACACCTGTTTACCAGGTTTTCATCATGGTACTTATCCAAGGCGTTTGTTTGCCAAGTTTTCACCATTGGACGAAGGATTTCTCTTTACTATTTTATTTTATTTTATTGACCATTTTTTGCTTTTTTTGTTTTTTTTGTATTTTTTTGGATTTTTGGATAGAATGCGAGTGGAGATAGATAAGTATAGGGAGGTGGAGAAGTGGATGCAGAAGACATGTTATAAGGATATGGATGGACTCAAACATCAAATTCCATACAAAGTATTAAGAGCCCATGTTTGAAGTGACTATTGGATGTTGGTACAACCTTAGTTATGACAATGGAGGAATTATGCAAGGGAAGGTATTAAAGGGATTTGATGGGGGAGGTATGTGGAATAATGGCTAGGATGTTGGTGTTAGGGTTAGAAATGGCAGATATCTAACAATTAAATACAGATTTAAATAATAAACAGAGAAACTAAAACATACACAGAATAAATCATAACACAGAGAATTTAACGTGGTTCACCCAGTCTGGGCTACATCCACCAAACCGCAGCCATCCAATACTTTTATTATCCAGTGCAAAAACTATTACAATCTCGCGAATAATCGCGTTTTTCTTCATACTGTAACCCCCATCCCAACCCCTTTTAACAAGTTTTTAGAAGCTTCCAGAATTAGGGTTTTACAATGTCGGTTTTCTTTCTTTTTCGGAGATTTTTCCTTTTTCGCTGACGACGCAAAAAAAATGGCAAAATTTTTTTTCTCGGGGGCTGCCGCCCCCGAACCCCCGCCCGGGGCCCGGCGAGGGCGGGGGGCCAGGGTGTACAGTATACCATGGGCTATACAGTATAGCATGATCAGTCGCCACATACCAACAGTTGGAAAGTGTATGGGTGGAATGATGGAGTAAATGTATGATGGGGAGGCGTGTTCAAGACCAACATTGGCACATGTGGTGGGGGGTGTGAAAGGATAGGGGGATTAATGGTTGGATGATGTGGGGCTAATGGAGGGTGTAATGGAGGATGTGGAGATGATGGAGGAGAGGTGATAGAAAATTTTGGGACATAAGGACTCAAAATGGATTTAGGAGGATTTACATGATTAGCTTTTAGAGTAGCAACTTTGGATGTTATGGAGGCTTCATTTGAAGGCATTGCATATGTTTTCTTTGGGATCCACATTGTTTTGATTTTTTCTTTGGTGGGCCTTTGTGGCCTATGGATTTGATTTGGATTTTGGATTTGATTTTTCTTTTCTTCAACATGTCTTTTAGAGTGGACATGAGGAGATTTTGATTCATGTGGATGTTTAGATTTATGAATTTGTACTTTGGCATCCAAAGTGCTTTTAGTAGCAATGGGATGGGTGTGAGTGGATGGATGATGTGGAGGGAATATGAATGGAGGGATGGAGGTAGGATTTTGAGGATGATATGTGGATAGTTATGATGGGTATAGTTGATTCTGATTAGGGAACATGAGAGTGGGATAGTTATGATGGGTGACATGGATAGGTGATGGATGGATAATAGGATGAGATGGAGGAGGTGATTTCGGGATGTAAGGGCCCAAAATGGACTTAAGACCCGGAGTATATGTGATGGGGGACAGGGGAACATAAGGACCCAAAATGGACAAAGCGGATGAAGGAGGAATATGGATGGTTGTTTTGAAGCGACATGATGGAGGAGGGGGGATGGCAGGAAACAATCTAGTGGAGTTATGGGAGGAGCCTCTTATCTTTTTAGAAGAGGATCAGGGAAGATGTGTGGAGGTTGTACCAACATTCTTGGATTGCGAGTTGCAAGTAGTACATCCAATACCTTGCGTATACAAATGCTCTTTAACTTGGATGGGCTCTATAATACCTTGCTCATGAAGGCCTAAACCTTTTCCTTGATAGTTCATTCTCTTGAGCATTCAATCTAGGACAAGATTTTTGTTATTTTGGAAGAATGATGCGAGTCTATTATTAGGTGGGGGAGGATGGGTGTTGTATATGCTCTATTTTTCTTCTACGAGGAGACCACCATGGGGGAATGAGAGGGGACCAAGGGGATATGGAATAGGCATTGATGGAGGATCATGAGATGGAGATGATGGGGTAGTAGCATCCTGATCGGGCAGAGTAAGCAGTAAGGGATTAGGAGAGGAATTAGGTGATATGATAGGATTAGGATTCGTGGTAGTAGGTGATAAGGGCTCGTACGATGGAGTGATTGGATCTAGAGTGTCAAGGGGATCAAGGGTCAAAATGGATGAAGGACTATGAGCTTGAGATGGACTGGATGGGATTGTGAGATCTTGATGTGGAGGGGATATGGTGGTATGCTTTGGATCAAACTCTTGGCATGATTCATCTTGTGTGGGCGACATGATAACAAAGTGTTGGAGGGACTCTTCAAGTGGGGGAGACGAAAATATGGAGGATTCATGAGGTTCATGGAAATGGGTTTCAGTGCTACTAGGAGTGGGAGGAGTGGATTGGATTTGGGCATCTTCAATGGATTGGGTGGATCTAGGAGTAGAGGGAGTGGATTGAACTTGGGTGTCTTCGATGGATTCAGTGGCTCTCAGAGTAGGAGATGGGGGTTCAATGGATTCAGTGGGTTCGATGGTTTCAATGGTTTGATTAGTGCTAGGGGTGGTAATAACAATGATAGGTGTGGTATGGACAAGGGTCTCATCACTAGTGACCGTGTATGATGGATTGGGATGGCATGGTTCCATGACTTCAAGATGTGGAGTTGGGGATGGCTTCTTTGTCATGAGTCCTTGGAGAACTTCCAAAATGAGAGACTTGCATATGGTTGGCTTCGCTGGGGTGGTATAAATGGATGGAGGATTATGGATTGGTGGACTAGGGTTAGATGGAGGAATGGGATTGGATGTAAGACTGGGAGGAGATGGAGGAATGGGATTGGATGTAGGACTAAGAGTAGATAGAAGACCAGGATTGGATGGAGGGTTAAGGTAAGGATATTGGAATGGTGAATTAGGATAGGGGGACATGGATTGTGGATTAGGACAAGAGGATACAGGTGGTGTAGTGGGACAAGAGGATGTGGGTGATGGATTATAATAAAAGTATTGGGATGGTGGATTAGGATGAGGAGACGTGGATGTAGGATTAAGGTAAAAGGATGTAGGATTAGTATGGGTAGACTGGGAAAGAGGATTAGGATAGGGGGACATGGATGGGGAAGTGTAATAGGAGTATTAGGATGGTAGATTAGGATAAGAGGATGCAGATGTTGGATAAGAGGATGATGTAGATGAAGGACATGACGAATATGGGGATGAAGAAGATGTTGTATATCCCTTGTCAAAGGTAGCATAAGGAGCATGATTAGGCATGGATAAAGACATAACGAGATAGTTCAGAGGAGTAATTGGATTTTGGAAAGCAGGTGGAGAAAGCTTACTAGCGATGACAGTGTCAAGGGGATCTATGTCGTATACCTCTTGATCGACAAGACTTTCATTATCATCATCAACGTAATTAGGGTTTCCCTTGACTACTATTGATGGAGGATAAGGATTCATGATGATGAATGGATCAAATATTTTGGATGGAAACAAACTAAAGCTCAAATCAAGATTTAGGTTAAGCTCAGATCAGGATTGGATTAAAGCTCAGAGTAGGATGATTGGATGATGCGATGGGATTGATTTTGATTATTGGATTTGATTACGACACCAAATCTGCTTCCAAATGGAAAGAAATTGATAGGGTCGAAGGTGATTGGATAGGGATGTGATTGGATTGGATTGGATAAGATTGATCGATGATTGATAAGATCGAATGATGGATCATATAGGATAACGAAATGGATTGGAAAACCCTGTTTAAAGATTACCCTAGATGATTGCAGCACTGAATTCACCTTGTGATTGAAAGGAGTTGATAGGGCCAAGGATGACGATTAACTTAGGACAGATGACAATCCTAAGCAAATGTTGATGATGATGATCAAATTCAAATACCTAGGTCAATTCAGATAATAACTTTTGAAATGATGTTCAAGGGATGTAGATGGGGAAAACAATTGATTGGATTGGGTAGACGGATGATAGGAGCGGGTAGACGGATGATTGGATCGGGGAAACAAATGATTGGATGGAAGAACAAATACTCTGAACGAGTAAATGATCCCTCAAAAGGGGAGTCAGACTCTTAGAATGAGGAGATAAAAGCTCAAAATGGATGAACGGGTACTTAGAATGAGTAAATGAATGATCAAGAGGGGTGAACGACTACTCAAAAGGAGTAAACAACTGTTAAGAATGGATGAACGAATCTCGAAATGGGAAGATAAAGGCTCAAATTGGATGAACGACCACCCAAGACGAGTAAACAATTGCTTGGAAGAGATGAATGACTCTTGGAATAGAGAGACCAAGGCTCAGAATGGGTGAATGTTTACTTGGAACGATTGAACGGGTGAACGGGATGGGTGAACGACAGAGAGAATAGGTGAATGAGATGGATGAATGACTCTCAGAATGGAGAGAACAGGTGAACGAGATGGATGAACGACTCTTAGAACGGAAAGAACAAGGCTTAGAATGGATGAACAAGTGCTTAGATGAAGATAATGAATGTTCGGTATGGATGAATGACTCAGAATGAGGAGATAGAAGCTCAGAATGGGTGAACATTTACTCGGAACGAGTGAACAGGTCAACAGGATCGGTGAACGTTTACTCGAAACGTGTGAACATATGAATGAGATGGGTGAATGTTTACTCAGAACAAGTGAATAGGTGAACGAGATGGGTGAACGACTCAGAATAGAGAGAATGAGTGAACGAAATGGATGAACGACTCTCAGAGTGGAAAGACCAAGGCTCGGAACGGGTGAACATTTACTCGGAATAGGTGAACGTTTACTCAAAACAAGTGAACAAGTCAATGGGATGGGTGAACGTTTACTCGAAACCTCTGAACGGATGAATGAGATGGGTGAATGTTTATTCAGAATGAGTGAATGGGTGAAAATGATGGGTGAACAACTCTCGGAATAGAGAGAACAGGTGAATGGGATGGATGAACGACTTTCAGAATGGAGAGTGGATTAACTAAACGAAAGACAAGATTGGCTATGCAAGTGTCATGTCCCCGTTTTAGCTGACACTGCTTGTCAAGGAGTTAGCCTATAATTTCGATCCTCGTAGGCTGACAGGGTGTGCAGAGGATCATCGGAGGCAGTTATCCAGTGTTTGGTAGTTCCAGTTTCGCTGTTGTGTTAGGTTGGGCCTTCGCAGAATCTTCCAGAGAGCTTTTTCAGAGAACTTTCTATTTTTAGAAAGTTAGGTCAGACGGAAGCTGCTATTTCGGGCAGGGCACCTGGTGCAGTTATTCAGCTCAGATTCGACCCAGTTCAGTAGTTGATTGATTTGACGGAGAAATAAGGAGTAATTAATGAGTTATTAAATATTTAATAATTTGACTTTATAATAAAGTCACTTTATTGAAATATTAAAATATTTAATTATTTGGCTTAGTTATAAAGTATTTAATTATACTTTATAATATATTATTAAAAGGTGACTTAATGAGTATTTATATTCATTAAAAAGGGGACGCCAATGATTAATTATTTCTCCTAAGTCAAAAGAGCAAATTAAATCATTAATTTAAATGATTTATTAAAAAGGAGAATAGGTCGAATTTTCTCAAGGAGCAATATATTCCTTTCACAGACAAAATCGAACTATTATGTTATTATTCAATTTTGTCTTGATTTTTGCTCTGAGCATTGGAGTTTGCAAACCCTAGGGTTTCTGGCAGACGATCGTTTCTGGAGAACGGAAACTCTTCAGGAATCAGGCAGATTGAGGCTGTGAAATATCAGTTGAAGCTGGCACTTGGTGATTTCATCAAGAGATCACAGTTTGAGAATATTGGATTATTTTAGCAAAGATTTACAAAGAATATCATCTGGCAGTTAAGGCGAATTCTTCAGAGACCTTACATTTGAGATTTGGCACATTTTTCCAAGGCCGTACTGCAATTAATGCTGCTGCTGTACAGGCCGTACCAGCAGGGGCCGTACATTTTCATTCCCAGAGGAACGCCTCTCCCTTTCAGTTTCTGGTTTGGGGTTATTGGGCGCCTTGGTCAACTGAGATTGTGCGTTGGTTTTGGAGCTCAGAGGAATCTTCATTCATTCTTGCCGTACATTCTTTTACCAGCTGCAGCCGCCATTTTAAATCAGGTTTTTCTCATTTAATAATCTGTATTTCCTTCATACTCTGCAACTGGCTATTGTAAAACTCTTGGAAGTGAAATATAATGCAACGCCTACCATTTATGATCAAAAACTAGGCCTATATTGATTTCTAGAATTTATTTTGAATTTATTTGCATTTTTAAGCAAAATCGCATTTTAGATTTTTTGCCTGTAAAACCTCAAAAACACCAAAAAATCGAAAAATTGCAAAAACAATACAAAAACAAATTAGGGTTTGAATCAAAGAACCACCAGGGTTCTGACAGTGGTATCAGAGCACAGATCTCCTGCCATCCTGTGCTTTTTCAGTGTTTTTTAGAATACAGTGCATTTCTGGGTTGCCTTTTATGAGCCAAGATATTATTCAGTATACCAGAGGTGTAGGGACAGGCAAAGACGAGGATTGGACAGGTCCACCAATCCCTGAAGGGCAGACAATATCAGGAGTGCTTGGTTTTCACAGATCTAGTTCAGACGGGAGTGAAAACAGTGTTGCAACCCTAATGGCAGAACGTGAGACTTCCTCAGAGACTCGCAGGGATCTAGGGAAGGAACATGCAGAGGGTGATATCACCGATGAGGAGTTTAGACGGAGACACGACAATATGATGGATATGATGTCTCAGCTGATGGGTACCATTAGACAGTGTACGCCCACACAGCCACACTACATTCAGATTGGACAGACGAGCGGGACTGCACCAGTGGATCAACCATTGGCATCCGTACCTAGACAGCCGTCACCGATCTACCAGGAGCGTAGGCCAGGCCAGCCTACTTTCTTACCTAGAGAGACTCCACCTCAGACTCCAGGAGCAGAGCATCAGGTACAACATCAGGAGTTTCAGCCACAAAATGGCATGTCAGTGGCGAACTTGACGAGATTTCATGGCGAGTACATCTCTTTAGCACCTGAGATCCGACAGGCACTTACATTTCATGAGTTTATAGATGTCTATAAACCCAGAGGAGGAGGTAGATTTGATCGTAGACCCCCACAGCATCAGCAGCAGCAGCCACAGGTGAATAGAGATTTGCAGTATGCGGTGAGCAAGATTACGCTGCCATATTTTGATGGGTTAGAGAAGACATCAGCTAGGTCTTGGGTCCAGAAATTGGACAATTACTTGTCACTTAGGCCTATGCAGGAGGATGAGGCAATTAAATTTGCCACTTTACATCTGGACGGAGTAGCACACGATTGGTGGCACCATGGCATGTACACGCTAGGCCATCATGCGGTCAATACCTATCAGGAGTTCACAGTAGAGGCTGATGAGAGAGATTCGACAAGAAGGATCCAGGAATTGTATTTCAGAGAAGTTGGCTCGGCTCAGACAGAAGTGGATGCATATAATGGTGAATTCGAGAGAGTTGCAGTCATGGTGAGGGGATTTCAGGCTGAGAGGCAGATCATACTGACCGTTGAGGGTTTGTGAGAACCCATGAGAGGTTGGGTCAAGGCGTTTTGATCACCTACTACTTCAGGAGGCGTGCGTAGGCAAGGAGTATGGAGCTTGCTGCTCCGAAGAAACAATTTCCGCCCAAAACAAATAACTTGCCTATTGAGGAGAGTCATACACCAGTTGCAGAGCCAAAAGGAAACCAGTTGCAAGAATTGATGATGCAACTCGGGAGGAATGCAGGAAGAAACAACTTTGCTATTGGTGCAAAGCACCCTACAGCAAGGAGCACGATTGTCCTTTGAGACCGAAGGGCAGAGCCAACCGTGCCATGTGGGTTTACTATGATGATGACGAGTCTGATGATTCAGATTGGCAGGTTGTTTCAGAACATGCAGAGGCCGGGAATGCCTCTACGGAGTTTGGGCCCGATGCCAACTTATCCCCGTTGGTATTATCTACTAGTGTACGGGATGACTCATTCAGGTTTAGGGGATCAGTGGAGGGACAGCGATGTATTGCTATGCTCGACACTGGAGCAACACACAATTTCATTGATGAGAGCTTCGTCAGCAGGTGTAGGCTCCAAACAGAGGATTTCGCTGGATTCAGAGTTCGGGTGGCAGATGGATATACACTTACTTGCACTCGACGGATTTGTAATCTCACTCTCATGCTGAATGATTATGAGTTGCAGGCAGATTTTTATGTTGTCAACTTAGGAGGGATGGATTTAGTGTTGGGTATGAGATGGCTGCAGGATATCAGTGTGTTCACCCTTAACTTGCCTAAAATGGAGATGAGATTTGAGGTACAGGGCAAGAGATATGTGTTGAGGGGTATTACAGATGGCAGCCTTCATTCTATCTCTCTCATTAGTGAGAAGAGCGAGAAGGTAGAGGAGGATTTTGTGCAGACTAGGCATGGTTATGCTCAGTACCCCGGGGGTTCTGAGGCAGTCGTTTGGGATCAGCCTAGTGGTTTGGTTCCGTTTGTGACCAATCCATTGTTTGAGACAGATGTTATATCTACATACGACAACCCACTCTTTGAGTTTGACATGGGTAACCCACCTGATCCTGGTCTAGAGCAGAGTGATGATAGCGTTTGGGATCCTACTAGTGCACTAGGGTTTCAGACTCAGCTCACGGAGGAGTATGACAGTGTGTATATGGTGCAGAGTGCATATGGCTTCGTGATTGATCCGCAGGTACACACTTTGTTTCAGGTGCACAGTTCTAGCATGCACGTGCTTGATATGTTGGATGATAGTATATCTCGTGCAGTTCTAGGGGGTAAGTGTTGCTTGTCGTTTGACTTGCCTCCTTCTGAGTTTCTTGATCCTATGTCGGACCGCACTGAGGTTAATAGGGAATGGTATCCTATTCTTGCTGATCAGTTGTGGGAGTTACAGGAGTCAGTTGTGGCCAGCAGGAACATTGTCCGGTACTATCCTTGGGATCCAGGTGGTACAGTGCTTCCATGTTAGCAGGGTGCTTGAGACAAGCAATTCAGGAGAACATCATGTCCCGATTTGTGTGCCTTGCTAGAGTTAGCTTATAATTTAGGTCCTCGTAGGGCGGTGTCTGGAGGATCATCAGGCAGTGTCGTGTTTGGTAGTTTCGATTCATTGTTGTGTCGGGGTTGGGCCTTGTGAGAATCTTGAGGCACAGTTTGGCCATAGAAAGTTGGGGCAGAATGATGCTATTTCCGAGGCGGGGACACGATGGGTTATTATTTCCAGTTAAACCAGTTGGTGGTTGATTGATTTGACGGAGAAATAAGGAGTAATTAATGAGTTATTAAATATTTAATAATTTGACTTATAATAAAGTCACTTTATTGAAATATTAAAATATTTAATTATTGGCTTAGTTATAAAGTATTTAATTATACTTTATAATATATTATTAAAAGGTGACTTAATGAGTATTTATATTCATTAAAAAGGGGACGCCAATGATTAATTATTTCTCCTAAGTCAAAGAGCAAATTAAATCATTAATTTAAATGATTTATTAAAAAGGAGAATAGGTCGAATTTTTCTTCAAGGCAATATATACTCTTCACAGACAAAATCGAACCATCATGTTATTATTCAATTTTGTCTTGATTTTTGCTCTGAGCATTGGAGTTTGCAAACCCTAGGGTTTCTGGCAGACGATCGTTTCTGGAGAACGAAAACTCTTCAGGAATCAGGCAGACTGAGGCTGTGAAATATCAGTTGAAGCTAGCACTTGGTGATTTCATCCAGAGATCACAGTTTGAGAATATTGGATTATTTTAGCAAAGATTTACAAAGAATATCATCTGGCAGTTAAGGTGAATTCTTCAGAGACCTTACATTTGAGATTTGGCACATTTTTCCAAGGCCGTACTGCAATTAATGCTGCTGCTGTACAGGCCGTACCAGCAGGGGCCGTACATTTTCATTCCCAGAGGAACGCCTCTCCCTTTCAGTTTCTGGTTTGGGGTTATTGGGCGCCTTGGTCAACTGAGATTGTGCGTTGGTTTTGGAGCTCAGAGGAATCTTCATTCATTCTGGCCGTACATTCTTTTACCAGCTGCAACCGCCATTTTAAATCAGGTTTTTCTCATTTAATAATCTGTATTTCCTTCATACTCTGCAACTGGCTATTGTAAAACTCTTGGAAGTGAAATATAATGCAACACCTACCATTTATGATAAAAAACTAGGCCTATATTGATTTCTAGAATTTATTTTGAATTTATTTGCATTTTTAAGCAAAATCGCACTTTACATTTTTTGCCTGTAAAACCTCAAAAACACCAAAAAATTGAAAAATTGCAAAAACAATACAAAAACAAATTAGGGTTTGAATCAGAGAACCACCAGGGTTCTGACAACAAGAAGAAAATTCACCCAAATTGATGGGGGAATCACTCAAAAAGGTTGTAATCAATGAAAAAAATTGAGAACGACCGAAAATGATGTAGAATGACTAACAAAACGACAAAAATGACAATAAAAAATGCTCGTTTTAAGGTCCTGTCTAGTGGCAGGTCCGCCCTATTGCAGTAAACTGGAGGAAAATTTTGCCCCTCTATGGGTAGGTCTACCTATCCTAAGGGGAATAGGCGAGAATGACTAAAAATGATAAAGAACAATTGACAGAATGACCAAAACGACAAGCAAAAACACCCATTTTAGGGTTGGAATGGATGAATGGATTGACTAAATGGAAGAAAAAATTGGCTATGCAAGAAGAAAATTCACCCAAATTGATGGGGGACTCACTAAAAGGGGTGGTAATAGGTGAAAACGACTGAGAATGGTTGAAAATGACAAAGAACGACTGATGAAATGACCAAAACGATAAGCGAAAACACTTGTTTTAGGGTCCTGTTTAGGGGCAGGTCTGTCCCACTATAGTAAACTAGAGGGAAATTCCACCCCTTTGTGGGTAGGCCCACCTATCCTAAGGGGAACAAGTGAGAACGATCGAAAATGACAAAGAACGACTGACATAATGACCAAAATGACAAGCAAAAACACCTGCTTTAGGGTTGGAATGGATGAATGGACTAACTAAATGGAAGAAAAAATTGGCTATGCAAGAAGAAAATTCACCCAAATTGATGGGGGAATCACTAAAAAGGGTGGTAAAGGCGAAAATCGCTGAGAACTGTCGAAAATGATAAAGAACGATTGATGAAACGACCAAAATGACAAGCGAAAACACCTATTTTTGGGTCCTGTTTAGGGGCAGGTCTGCCCCACTGCAGTAAAATAGAAGGCAAGTTTACCCCTCTGTGGGAAAACTCATGAAAAATTGTTGTTTCTAAGTCCCGGAGAGGAGAATGACTCAAAATGGATGAACAAAGGTTCAAAACGAATGAACGATGCTTGGAACGAGGAGAGTGATAACCCATAGTGGAAGAACGACTATTGGAATGGGTGGAAAAAGGCTCAAAATGACTAAACGAAGATTTGGAGTGACTAAAAGGAGGTTTGGAATGTTTAGATGAAGGTTTGGAGTGACTAAACTGAGGTTTAGAGTGACTAAACGGAGGTTTAGAGTGACTAAACGAAGGTTTGGAATGTCTAGATGGAGGTTTGGAGTGACTAAACAGAGGTTTAGAGTGAATAAACGAAGGTTTGGAGGCTTGAAAGAACTAAACGAGGTGAATTTGACTATTTAGGAGGGAAAATCCGCCCCATTGTAGTGAACAGAAGGGAAAATTTGGCCCACTACAATGAACAAAAGGGCAAATTCGCCCCACTGCGGTGAGCAGAATGACGAATTCGCCCCACTATAGTGAACAAGGACTTGGTTTAGATGGAAATGACTATGGCAAGGACTTAAAATGATGATAAGGCTAACTAGTCAAAATTTTTACTGGTTTCTCACAAGAAGACACTTCAAACAAGCACAATCCTATGGTTAGTGTTAAGGGTATGGCCAACAAAGGTCTTAATCTAGGATGTACAAAGCTTTTAAGGAGTCCTCGATATACTCTCGGTATGTGAGACACAATCATGAACACCAGCCCGTCATAAGTGTGAGTTGGGAACCCCAGTGAGATACTGAAGGGCTCAGACCAACTCTTCACATCTATTTAGGTATCACCCTAGTTTTGACACTTCACTAATTACAACATGACTGGATTGAGGTACAATTTTTTCTCTCCCTCCTTTATATACCTCGTCGATACATGTGGTTGGAATCGTTCCTTGGGGTGATGAAATCCCCAAGCAGGTCCCACTAAAAAGAAGACACTAATCGTTTCCAACTACTCGTTAAGCTCACATGAAGTGTAAGGGGAAAATGAAAAAAAACTAATGCCCCCTTAGGTGACACAAAAACAGACACAAGAAGTAGTAAATTTTACCTCCCCTAATTAAACTATGTTCTTAGGTTAATGAAAACAAGGACAACTTTTAAAATTTGAGCAAACAGATGACCCTGCAAGCAAATGTTAGTTGTTTTAATCCTTCGTTCTTCATCAATCACACAAGAATATGTTGCAAAATGTTAGAAAAACATAAATATCCTTGCAACAAACAATGTTAGGGTGTTAAAATATGAAAACGGCAAAAAAAGTGCAAAAACGAAGCTAAAACAACCGTTTTACCTCTCAAACTATGCTGTTTTGGGGCATATCCGCCCCACTGCAGTAAACAAGGGGGGAAAATCCGCCCCACTACAGTAAACATGAGGGAAAATTCGTCCCATTGTAGTAAACAAATGACCTTGCAAGTAAATGTTAGTTTTTCTATCCTTCATTCTTTATCAATCACACAAGAATATGTTACAAAATATAAGCAAAAACACAAATATCCTTGCAACAAACAATGTTAAGGGGTTAGAATATGAAAACGACAAAAAATTGGAGCAAAGACGAAGCTAAAACAACTATTTTACTTCTCAAAATGTGCTGTTTTGGGGCATATCCGCCCCACTACAGTAAACATGGGGAAATTTGACCCACTGCAGTAAACAGGGGGAATTGTTAGCAAAAACACAAATATCCTTGAAAAAAACAATTTTAAGAGGTTAGAATCCAAAAATGACAAAAAACTGGAGCAAAAACGAAGCTAAAATGGTCATTTTACCTCTTAAAATGTGCTATTTTGGGGCGTATCCGCCCCACTACAGTAAATAGGAGGGAAAATCTACCCCTTTGTGACAACTTGTGAGAGAAAAAAGTTAGGATAAGGGCATGTTTGTCCCTTTGCAGTCAAATGTTAGAAACAGTTTCCAAATTGGGACGTAGTCGCCCTTCTGTAGTAAAATGTTAGAAAACAGAATTCAATCTAGGGCATAGTCACCTTTCTATAGTAAAATGTTAGAAAACAGAGTTCAATCTGGGGCGTAGTCGCCCTTCTGCAATAAAATGTTAGAAAACAAAGTTCAATCTAGGGCATAGTCGCCCTTCTGCAATAAAATGTTATAAAATAGAGTTCAATCTGAGGCATAATTACACTTCTGCAATGAATAGGAGGGAGTAATTGCACTTTTGCAATGAATAGGAGGGCATAATTGCACTTTTACAGTGAACAAGAGGGCATAATCATACTTCTACAATGAACAGGAGGGCGTACTTGCACTTCTACAGTGAACAGGAGGGGGTAATCACACTTCTGCAGTGAACATGAGGGCATAATAGCACTTCTGTAGTGAACAGGAGGGTGTAATTGCACTTCTATAGTGAAAAGGAGGGTGTAATCACACTTTTGCAATGATCAGGAGGGCGTAATTGCACTTCTGCAGTGAATAGAAGGGCATAGTTGCCCCTCTACAGTGAACAAGAGGGCATAGTGACCTCTCTGTGACTTGTACCTGCAAATAATTTCAACAACAAAACGTGTGAAGTAAAAGAACCCGTTTGTGGGTCCCACTGGGCGTGCCAGAAATGTGAAGCCTTGAGTTTATCCTATCCTAATGATGCAAAAAAACTAAAATACAAATGCAAAAACATATCTAGAACACCTCAAAAGATTAGCCTAAGGAATGATAACACAAAGAAAGATAGATGAAATAATGCAAATGATTATACCTTCTTTATGTTGTTGAATCCCTTGGTTGGCCCTTGTGAATGTAAGTTTGTATGCTCCTTGGATGGCTATGGATATGACTAAATGCAAGATTGACAATGTGATGGGATGCAATGCAAATGGTTAAGTGGCTTGGCAAATGGCTAAGACAATGCTTGCAAATTGAATTTGGTAGCATAAGGGTGCAAATGATGACTAAATGTTTTCAAATGGAAAAATGGCAAGAGTTTGGTATTAAATGCATGAGGTCCCTAAATGAGAGAAAATAGCAGGTATTTATAGAGGAATTTGAATTCTCTAGAGAATTCAATGGTTGAGATTAAGCCACCAAGACCAAGATGAAGGGCTATGGTGAGTTGATGACTCACAAACCCTCACATCTTGACATGTGGAGGGTGAAGTGGCCTAGGATGTGATGATGTGTAAGTGAAGTGGAAAGAGGGTACATGTTGTGGAGGAAGGACAAATACTTTGTAAGTTCTTTGATGTGACCTTTCAATGATTACATGGGGAAGGGGAAAACTTTGGGAGAATAAAAGTGAATTTTAAATTTACAATGATTGGAAGAATCTAGTGGATAAGACAAAGTTCCCAAAAGGTGGCAACTTACCATATGTAAGTGATGTGACAAGTCAAATGTTCTAAAGGACTTGCATGGAAAAGAGGAAAACCTTTGAAGGATAAATGTGAAATAAAAATTCACATGGAGAAGAGAGGAATTTTGGGTGAATAAAATGAATTAAAAATTCTTTGGGGGATGGGGAGAGTTGACCAAGGTACTGATTAGGCTTAACTAATCAATAATCAGATGATAATTAGGGGTTAATGAGGATTATAAACCAACTTGCAAAAGTTGGAGGATGTGACATCCTAATCAAGGATTAGGCATGTACACATCTGTAATGAAGAGATTAGGAGATAGATTAGGTTTAGATGAAAATGACATGTGGGGGATTAAATAAATGTATTATTTATTTAATTCATTTGATGAAAGGAGGATTAAAGAGATAAGGTATTTAATTATTTAACTAAATACCTTAGGGGGTTAGATGAACTTAAGGATATTAATTAAATAATAACAATATTACTTAATTAATGCGAATGAGAGGATATTTAGATGAAGATAAAAATTTGGACAAATATAAGTGTCCAAATTTAGGTGTCTACACAAGTAATCTAATGATTGAAGATCAATAAATCAATAAAATCATTGTGGAACAAGAAATAAATGTTCAAATCAACATGCTGAATCTAAATATGATCTGAGTTGTTGAATAAAAAGAGTTATGAAGGACTTCACATTTAGATCTAGAATCTGTCTCAAAATTGGAGATCTTTTTTGGAAGTGTCTGAAGATATCACAAGTATTCAATATGCTATCAAATTCATTAGAGCATGGAGAAACAAACTAATTACAATATCAAACTAATTGAAGTATAATCTGAGTGTAACACATGTTTAAGAAGATGTGAATGTTGAAGATTTGAAAAATTCCTAGTCAGTAATAAGAAGGCTTCTATTATGCCCAACTAGCAATAAGAAGACAATAAAGAATATATATGTCATCATGAAATGAAAGGGAAAAGGAGAACATCATTACACATAATATATGTATTATCGGGTTCTTGGGAAGTTAGCGCAACATCCATAATATCGAGCTTTGAAAACTACTACCATTCAAGGAGCCGTCGATGTGGATGATCTCATTAGATGAAATATAAATAACATCTCATCACCAAACTCGTCTCACTCGCACTTCCTATAATTATATTCAAGTGCCTTTGAAGACCATTGTAATATCGAATGGCCACAAGATTGCTATTGGGATCTCTTACGTGGTCTTTATTCTACCGCCACATTGCTGGAAGACATTGTGTGATATCCAAGAAGGACAAAGAATGTGAGTCTCTAAAGACTGCGATAATCACCTGTTGAAGTTAGCACTAAATGGAAGTTAGTGATTATGATTAGAAGAATATACATAGTTATGTGTGATTGTTAGACATCTAAATTTGAGTTTATCACTCTCTAAGTATTATCATTGCTGCCGACTTAAGAAGACAAATACGGGACACTTCAAGTATATTGAAGTTTATTTGGCAACTAATATTAAGCGTTATTGTCAAAATTGGGCTCTCTGCTGAAAATGTACTCACCCTAGAATATACAGGAAAATATATTAAGAGACAATGATTACACATAAATAATTGTTATGTTAATTAAGTAGAGACAACAGTTCATAAGGAGTTGCAATCTATTTAAAATACAATGTTTATTAAGAGTTAAAATGTGGAGGATTATGAGTTAGTTTTAAGCAGCGATCAAGGGTGGTGATTCTTTAAAGGTTATCTCTTTTCTAAGAGATGTATCTCTTCACTTGAAAATGAAGATATAAAACCAAAGGTAATTTTTTGAAGAAAGTGTGGTTGTGTAAGTGAGTTGTCTAAATCTGAAGTCCCATCTTCTTGTGTGGGCTAAGTGTGAGATCATTCATCACCAAGGCAGATTGAAGGATTGGGATAGTGTAGGTTAGATTGAAGGCATCATCTTGCAACCATCAAGTCAAGGTTGGTGCCTTGCATTAGGGGTTGGTGCTCCTTGTAGGTTGGTTCCTACTAAATAGTTAAAGAGGTTTTGGTGTCCCTTGTAGGTTGTTGCCTACTAAATCATCTTACTTGTAAATCAAGTAGGTTGGTACCTACTTCCATTTGTAAAAGTCATTTTAAATATTTCAAGAAATTGGTGAAAACTTGTGTAAATTGATTCATATCATAAGTTGGTGTTGATAAGAGTTTAAGTTTGTGTAGAAGTGAAAATTTGTGTTGATGTGCTTATTCACCCCCCTCTCAGTATATCTTTTGTGCTCTTCAACTATTGCAAGTATTATTCTCACGGTATCTAAAAGTGCTACTGGAGTAAATGTCTCATTATAATCAACTCTGGGTTGTGAATATCCTTAGTCACTAGCCTTGTTTTATGTTTTTGCACATCACCATTTGAATTTAATTTGGTTTTATAAACCCACTTTACTCTTATTACATCTTTGTCTTTTGGAAGACTCACTAACTCCCATGTTTGATTATTTTCAATTGCATCGATTTCTTCATCCATTGCATTTAACCATTTTTGATGCTTAATTGCATCTTCAAAATGAATTGGATCTTCTACTTGTGAATAAAATGTAAAAAGAGAAATCTGACCAACATTATTTTCACCTTCATTTTGCTCATATCTCTTATACTTCTGATTTTTTGCCTCCTAAAGCTTGCCTATGTAGGATTTGACATATCATTTGAATTAGAACTCATGGAATGTGGACTTGATGGTCTTGCACCTTGAATGCCACTTGTAGTTGGTGTTTGTTGTCCATTTGAAGGAGTTGATGCTAGAATGCGTGGGCTTGTCCTCACACTTGTTGATGGTGTCATTTCTTAACGGCTTTGTGTGTGTGGAAGGAGTCACATTTGATGGAGTACTTGCTAGTATAAAAACTTTTTTATCTTCTTGTGGTAAGTTGGTTGCAATATTGATTGTTTTCTCCAAATTTCCATCCCATGCTTCATCTTTTATGAACCGCACATCTCTATTGATTATAACTTAGTTATTGGATTGTAGAGTTTGTATGTCTTGGATTCATCACTATATCCAACATTTATATACATTTGTTGTCTAATTTTATTCTTAACTCATTTGACACATGTGCATATGCCACACGTCCAAATACTAATGTGAGCAATATTTTGTTTTCTTCCAATCCATGCTTCTTCTAGAATCATGTTCTTCAAATTCTTGGTTGGACTACTATTCATAATATATGTTGCACAAGTTACAGCTTCAACCCAATATTCATTTGACAAATGTTTTGCTTTCAACATGCTTCTTGCCATTTTCATGATTGTTTTATTTTTTCTTTTAGCTACCCCATTTTGTTGAGGTGTGTATCTAGTTGTGAATTGTTTGTGAATTCCATGGTCTTTTGTAAAAATTTAAAAATTCCTTTGAAATGTATTCACCACTTTTATCTGTTCTTAATGCTTTGATGTAGTACCCACTTTGCTTTTCAACAAGAGCATTGAATTGATAGAAGAAATCAAACATTTCATTCTTTTTCTTTAGAAAGTATACCCATTTTTTCCTTGAGTAATCATCAATAAAAGTCAAAAAGTAGAAACTTCTACCAATTGAGGGTGTTTGAATAGGTCCACACAAATTTGAATGCACAATCTCCAAAGGTGCTTTTTCTCTAATTGACTTACAAGTTGGAAATGTTTCTCTATGTTTTTTCAAGATGCTTCCTTTACAAACTCTTTCTGATTTCTCTATTAATGGAAAATCCTTTACCATACTCTCTTTATTTAGTTGGTTTAAACCTCCAAAGTTGGGATGCCCAAATTTTAGGTGCCATAACCAATTTTCATCTTTTATTTATGCTTGAAAGATTTTGTGACTGCTGCAACTTCTTCTTTATCCTTTTGTGAGTTCATTGTGCGGTGTGTTTGAGCATATTCCACATTCAAATCCAACTTAATCTTGAGGGGAAACATTCTGCTACTTGTCATTTTAACTTTGACAATGAGCTGGTTACTTGGAAATTTACTCAAAATAATGCATTCTTTATTTTTGAAAAAGACTTTATACCCCTTTTGAACAAGCTGTCCAATGCTCATTAGATTGTGTTTTAGACTAGACACAAAATACACATCTAAAATATATTTCTTCTCCCCTTGTTTAGTTAGAATGTTGATGTTTCCTTTACCCATAGCTGACACTTTGTTGTCATTACCCAATGTGACATTTGATTTTATATTTTCATCTAAACATCAAAACATTTATAGGTTCTTGGTCATGTGATTGTTGCAAAATGAGTCCAAGAACCATACATCTTTTTGATGTTCTTCTACTACTTTGCATGCTATGAACATGTAGTGTAGGAAAAAAATATCATTTTTTCACATTTAATTTGGGAATTATTAATAATAAAATGGACTAAATTATGCCTTAATTTAGTGTTGTAATATGTATTTTACACATTCACATTAAATTTAGAGCCTTATTAATATGCTTAATTGTGCCTTATTTGTGGTGTTGTAAGGCACATTTATATAGAAATTAATTAATTAATTGAGGTTAATTTGTTTTAATTGACCTCTCTAATTCAAATCAAGGCCTAATTAATCACAATTTTTGAAGGGTAAAATCCAACATTCATTAATGCCATGAAATAACACTTAACATTGGAGAATGTGTGTCCTAGGTGAGTGACCAAAGACCCATTCACCCTTGGGCGAATGACTCGTCACTTAGACCTAGGACCTAAATTTCAAATATATTTTTGGCGGTACTTCAATGATTTCAAATGTATATTTACATGTCAGGTTGTGTTATAGAGCCCTAGCCAGGACCCATTCACCATAGGGCGAATGAATCTTTAGTAAGCTTTGAAAAAACACTTTTGGTGATTGGTACACATCACTTTCCCATTATCAGATTTGTAATTTAATTTCTAATTCCATCAGAATTGAGCTTAATCTATTAGATGCACTTTGCTGATTGCATTTTGGAGTTTGTTTGCTATTTTTAATTTTTCTCCCCAAAGTACTGTTTAATTAGGATCTCCATCCTTGCATAAAAGGGAAAATTGTAGATTCACACCTTGATTTGACCCATCTTTTGGTTGATAGTCATTTCATTGTTTGGATCTCATTTCATGAATGAAATAGTGGAAAACAGGTCCATCAATCCCCCATTTTGCATTATTCCATTGTGGTGAACCTCATTTTTCACCTTTTTAGAAAATATTGCCCTGATTTTGATTTTCTTTTGTGAAGTTTGCATTTGGTTTGTTCAAATTATATTGTTTCTTCCTACACTCATTTAAATAGTGCCCATACTTTTTACAACAATGACATTGAATTTGAGATCTGTCATACCTTTGAGCTTGTGATTGATTTTGAGATGGGTTTTGGCTTGAGTTTTGGTTGCTGCCTCTTCCACTCATACCCTTGAGATTTTGATTGATTTTGAGATGGTTTTGGCTTGAGTTTTGGTTGCTGCCTCTTCCACTTGAGCTTGATGGGCTGCTTCTTCCACCTCTATCAAAATTTCTCTCTCTACCTTTGAAACTTGATCGACCTCTACCTTTAGCATGGTTGATTGAGACTTGTGACTTGAATGCATGCTCCAATGATGTGTTTGTTGACCTACTCAACCTATGTTCATGTGAAATTAGAGTTGCATGGAGCTCATCAACTAAAAATTGCGAGAGGTTTTTTGTTTCCTCTATGGCTACAACAATTGACTGAAATTTTGTGGGAAAACTCTTTAAATTATTTTCAACCACTCTCCTATCTTCAAGTGTCTTACCATGTGATATGATTTGATTTACTAGTCCAAAAATTTGGGTGAAGAATGAATCTATTGATTCATTGTCCTTCATGTATATTGTTTCAAAATCCCTTCTCAACATTTGCAACTTAGCTGTTTTAACTTTTCCCATGCTTGTTTGGACTTTGTTGCTGTCCCAATCCTTGGGTAAATTATCTCATGCATTGGTTGAAATATATAAAAGAGAGCTTTTAAATCCTTCTTTTTACTATCTCTTAACAAATCTTTCTCTACTTGAGTCAAAGCATTGTATGTTGTTGCATCAACTGGCTCTAGAAATCCATTCTCAACAAGATCCCAAATATCTTGAGAGAAAAATAAAGCTTTCAGGGTGATTTCCCAATAATCATAGTTCTTCCCATTTAAACTATGGAATTTGTGAGTTTGTCAAGTTTGTGCTTGCTGCCATTGTTGACTGTGATAACTTGTCTCCTTGAAAACACCTTTGTTGAAGACCTTAGCTTTGTAAATCCTTGCTGTGATAAAATTGCTCTGATATTAGGTGAAAGGGAGAGGCAGAAAATAGAGCAAAGCCCAAAGCAGAGTGTAGAAAAAAAAAGAAAAAAGGATGGATACAATATTATATGTTTTTGCATATATTTCAAAACACAAAATCTGATAATATAAACAGAGCTATTGCTCTTTGTTCACCCTCAAAAGTTAACTTATCACAATCCCTTGTTGCTGTTTGCTGCTGAAGAAACAATTTCTATTCAAGATATTGCTACAATAGAGCATCTCTCTATTTCATTCACATACATTACAATCATAAAAGGGGTGTTACAACAACAATACTGATAACTCTCTTTTTCATTACATATATCTCTACAAATAAGACAACAAGAGGTCTACGTATATGCCAAGCAAAAGAAGGCACAACAAAAACATTTAATTACAATTAATGTTGCACTATAGGAAAATATTAAACATAATATTATGTAATATGATTATATTTAAAATTGTCCTAATGAGAAAACAAAATGGTGGTGTGAGAAGGAAGTAGAATAGATTTGTTTTCCATCACTGCAAAGAGAAGAGTACAAAGAGTAGTTAGGATTAATTCCAACATTAATTAGTGTGGAGAATAAGACTTCTTGATAGACATTGGGTTTGAATCTTTTTTTCATACCTCAAATTTCTTATTGTGGGTCAATTTTGTTAATCTGCCATATTCCTCCTATATAAACATGCCATTGTCAATAATGGAATTGGTACTTTGATGATAGCATTTTTAGCAAGCATAGAAGATTAATTTTTTATTTGAATTTGGAACTTGTACATTATTACATTTTATGTGGAGGGGAGGATGTAGAACTCCAAAATTTGTTAGTTTTTGCTATACAATTAAGTCCTTCCAGAATGTACATTTGACTTTATTTTATATTTTGTTCAATATTGAGTCCAATGTTTTGTTGCATTTGTTGAGAATGCTCTAGGGTAGTTTGGTTGCATGGTTGTCATTTTTCATTTATTTTACTGTTATGAGAATTATCATGGTTGATATAAGCTATCAATATGTAGTAAAAGAGTGCAGTACACAAAATTTTTGATAAATCACCCTGATATTAGCATATGCAAAATTTTCTTCTTGGGTCATATTATCACACAAATCTATAACTTTCTAGATTTTTTTTATAATTGAGTAACCATTTTTTCCTCTGGCTGAGATAACATAATAGAGTATCTATTTGGTCAAGATTACCTGAAAAGTTAGATTTGGGATTAACCGCGGACAAAGTTTCTCCTTACAAAGAAAGATTTGGGTGTACTTTTGATTGAGAATGTTTCTCAAGATCCTAAATCTTGAAAATCACTAATGATATGGTAAAAGCTGATCCTAATAAATACTTCTTGTCATTAGCACAACATGGAGCTAAACTTCCCTCTTACTTCGATGTATCCACAAACATAGAGGAAGTACCAAATGTAGTATCAAAAGGGTTAGGTGCTACAAAGACCTCCACCATCATTAGCACTTAGTGCTACACCACCCACATCATAGTAGAACACAGGCATGTCGCCTAGCTAGACGACACATATCACATCCAATGTGAACATTCCACCATCACTCATATCCACTGAACCCATGGAAAATCCATTTACCTCTACATCTACCACTACAACACCAACCCATACCATGACTATAGCCTAAAATACCAGCCTTCTGAACACACCCAACAAAATATGGAAGACAAATCCTTCATACATAGGACCACATGTGGGTACCACATCAACTATGCAAAAAGGAAATGCACCATCGGGGAGGACTTGATCCTTTTTCTGTATAGGTCCTAACATCACGTCACCCCAACTGCAACCTAACAATTTGGGTCCATAATCTACATTCAGGTTTTCTCAAGCCCAACCTCAAAAGCAACCTAACAATCTAGGTTCACAATCTATATTTGAGTTCTCTCAACCCCAGCCTCCTCAACAACCTAACAATTTGGGTTGTCATCATCATTCAAGTTTCATCAACCCTCACCTACATAGCAACCAAATAATCATGGTTATGCCTATACATTTGGGTTTAATCAACCCTCACCTCCATCACAACCAAACCATCTTGGTTCACAATCCACAAGTGGGTTTTCTCAAACCCCAATACAACTAAACTATCATGGTTTTGTGTACATAGTTGGGTTTACACAACCCTCACCACAATGACCTTACTATCTTGGTACATCATTCACAACTGGTGTTAATGTTACTCCACCACCATCATCATTTACTCAAAATCATGCACACACCTCACAATTTTTCCAACACATTCCAACCATGCATCAACATCAAAATATGCATGGATTCAATTCACAATCCAAGCCCATTCAAGAACCATTCACAAGGTTTCTTGCAATACATCACACCCACTTTAGTTCCAGTGACACCCTCGCTAATGGACCTAATGACTCAACAGTTACAAACATTGCAAAATCAGATGTCTAACATGCATCTAACTAGGAGTTGAAAAACATACTCCGTGGAGGACCTATGTCCTTACCCCTTTGATAGGATTATCCAAATGCCTCCCTTTCCCACATACTTTATTATTTCTAAATATGAAAAATACAAAGGAAAGGGATACCCCATTGAGTACATACAAGAATTCTACACAACATCCTTAGAAGTGACACATGAGCATACATATCTCACGAGATTTTTTCCATGGAGTTTGGGAGGGCAAGCCCTCGAATGGTTTGCACACTTACCATTTGGTAGACAAACATGGAGTGAACTAATGGACAAGTTCATTGCACACTTTTCATAAAACATATTAACTAACATTGACATTACCCATGTGTGTGCTTAGAAACATGAAGATGACGACACCTTCTCGTCATTCTTACAAAGATGATGAAGCCTAGCTAGTAAGTGTGCCTACCACATACCAGAGAAACAACCAGCCCAGATCTTTGTGGAAAACCTCAACAAAGAGGTAATGTTTCACTTGCAAATCTATTGCTCTAACACATTTGAGGTGGTGATACAAAAGGGGTTATCCAATGAAAAATCTCTCATTGCCAAAGGGCTTGTGATTTTTTTTAAGGAGAATAAACATTCTTCTCATAATTTGAAACCAAATGAAAAACAAATTCTGGTCTTGTAACAAAAATGTGACAAATGACAATGTTGTGGAGGCTAAGGTCATACATAAACCACATCTTGTGCTTAATCTGAAAGGATCATCATTCCTAAAGGAAATAATACATATCAGCAACATGAACCAACAATAAATGTGGTGCCTAATATGAAACGAGGTCCTCCAAGGCCCATCCAACTGCGTCGAAACTACGCATCCTTAAGGGAACCGATCAAATCAATTTTGAAGAAATTGATACAACAAAATGTGCTGCAACTCCTTGAGATCCAAACTTACGAGCCCAAACCTTTCAAACCATCTTGGTGAAACAATGATGCCTTTTGTGAGTATCATTGAAATAAAGGGCATAAAACGTCTGACTGCTACAAATTAAAGAACATCATACAAGATCTTATTGAACAAGGAACAATAGAAATAGATAACCAATCTGAATCCTCTAACAAAGATCATACCATCTTTAAGAATCCTTTACAAAACCATGGGAAGGGAAAAGCCTCAAGTTCCAAAATAGGTGGAAAAGCGGATGCAAATTATACTAGTTTCACCTATGAATACATAGTAAACAACACCCATGCATCTCAAAAAAGATCCTCCTCCACACTCGTCAAGCATGACCACTCTGAGTGCCCCATTACATTCATTAAGAAGGAGATGCCTATGCAAAACCCTTACCATATTGATGCACTCCACATTGAAGCCTTTGTCCAAAGATATCAAATCATACAAGTCTTGATAGATGGGGAAGCAAGGCTAAATATCTATAGTTCAAGTCTTGTTAAGAAATTGGGATATTTAGATGATGTTGTTGATAATAACACGAGAATAAAAATTAAAGCATATGATGACGCCGAATGAGAATTGGTAGGCACTATCATATTTCCTATACAAGTGGGACGTATTCCAATTGAGACCATCTATCACATCATAGATTTGGAAACCCTGTATAACATTCTTCTTGGGCATCCATGGATCCATTCCATGTAGGCCGTATCATCTTCTTTACACCAATGCATCAAGTTCCCACATAACAGAATTGTGGTGACCATACTGGTAGACCCAAATCCCTATACGCCTCGCTGACCTTTCCTGAGCAATCTTGGCCTCCCAAAGTATTGGCTTGCTAATATTGCCATACCATCTTCCTTTGTAGCAGTTGAGCCTTCAATCTTGCCCACATCTCCCATTTCCCCAATCTAGGTTAATGTCAAAGACCTCGGTGTTGGAGAATATGAGCTACAAGCATACCTTCTAGAGGTCAAACCACTAACATCTGCATCTCAATCATTTGATGTCCATGATAACCCCATGTTCAATCAAGACATCTATGATAATCCACTTTTCCAAAATGATCCTAGGGAGGATATCCATGAACATCCTTCTTCATTCTCAGATCATATTCCCTCTAGTCCACTGCATGGACTACCATCATTTTCGCTTGAGCATCCTGAGTTAGACTATGCATCTCTAGATTTTGATTCTACTAAGCTTTCCTACCAACTCGTTGACAACGAGTGGGTTTCCTTTGGTATTACCGATACTACATAGGGTATTTTTGAAAATGCTTTGATGAGATCGCTTGGCCTATACAAGAATCATTCACCTTTGCAAATTCATTTATTCCACATAGTCTCATCCATTTCCCAAACTTGGATCAACAAGTGAAAACAAAGAAGCAGAAGGCTATAAATCAAAAAGAAAAAAATGATTATTGAAAAAAGATACAAGGTTAAAATAAAAGAAACAAGATCAAGATAATCCCTTCAAGCAAAATCAAATGAAAACAAGCTTGGGCAAGAAAAAAGTGAAAGAAAAAAGCAAAAATAAGAAATTGATCTTCAATTGTGTCTTCAATACAACAATAACTGGGGGCATATGCAAACAAAGGCCTTCACAATATGAACTTGTTGATCCAATGTTTCTATCTACCTCATTATTCCATAATCCATACAATCTAACTGATCCACCTACATTCATGAATCCTCCATGTCATAATAAATCAGTTGGTGATGTCATGCAACGTATCTTTGACAATGACCTTTTGATGTACTCTAATCCATTAGTTGTCCAATCTCCTCTTGGGGGGAAGTATGACGGTCTATGTAGAGCACATTCTGCAAATCTTACTTTAGCTCCTCCTACCTACAGTATATCGCATTCCCCATCTCTAGTATCATGCAATCCAAATATATATACTAATAAAGCTATTAATATACAATTGTAATCCAAAAGAAGATGAACTCTTAGTAAAGGTATGATGCTAAGATCAACTACTTACATTACAAACCAAATGATACAATGAGACGAATAAGATGAAATGAATTGCTTCTGACAACTGAACAAGATAAATTTTTAACAAATTAGGTATCTCAATATCAAAGTTAGAAACTTCAGGTGTGAAATAAAACTATATTTATCATTTCCCTTGACTGAAAATCATTTATGTATATATTCAATTATATATTTATGAAAATACATTGCTAATAAATAAATATATAAATATATTTATTAATTTATATATAAAACTATAAAAGAACCCACCAGACATAAATAGATCTGTTTTTATTTTGTGTGGTCATATCTCATTAAAAATACATAATCAATATTGATTTTTTACAAAAATTGAAAGGATAGAGGAACACATAATTCTCACTAACAAATGAGAGCACAATACTAAATTTAGCATTTATATTGACTGCTCAAAGGAACATGAATTCTGTACCTTAACGAACTGATGTTTAATGTAAGTGAAAGAATAGCTATCGATTGTTTCTACTGAAAATGCATTTGAAGGAATAGGTAGTATGAATGGAAACAACAGCATGCACAGGAAGTGACAAATCAGGGTGCTAACAAGAAACAGGCTATGAATGGCTTGTATATACAATACAAAGGAAATATAGTCTCCGAATATCAAATAAATGCTAAGCCACTAAATAAAGTTTTTTTTCTGTCTTTTTCTGCATCCGCGCGTATACCCAGCCGTGTACATTCAAAAGTAAACCCATCATTATTTCATTCGGTGCAAAGAACACCCACACCAAGCCATTAATCCACAATACATGATGGAGAGGAACTAAATAAAAAACTCAACAACCTTAGTACGTAAAGAGTTGTCTGACCCAACATCACAACTATGCTTGAATATGCAAACATTGACAAGTAATTACCTTAAAGAGATTTTAAAACGTTATTTGTAGATTACTGAAATTTATCAAAGAATTTGACTGTGAATTACGACTCAGTCTATTCAAATGAAATATATTGATCATTTCATAAGAGCAGAGATTACACCTTGTTGTTTCCACAAAAGATTCACTTTTCTTTCCAAAAGAATAAAGCAGAGCATAATAATACTACATTAAACAGGAAAAAGAGATTTACATGTGCTTGTAATCAACACACAACCATCTCCTTGACTAATACAAGAATTTCTTTCAATCTGCAACTATATGATTCGAAACATCACATTATTTCAACATTAATAAAATGATTTTCTTACAACCAACATTCTTCAGCATTTCTAGATTACTTCTTAGACCTGCAATACAAAACAGAGCAACCTAGAACTGCTCTCCACCCAATCGTAGGACTAAATAGTCCACCTCCGAGCAGGAGGAAAAACCCATATGCCCATTTTAGAGAACAAAACATAATAAAATTAACATAGACACTCACAAAGAACCCACACAATACAAAAGATAGTACAAAATATAGTTAACATAGACACACTCACAAAGAACCTATACTTGGGATTCTTCAAAGGGGTAGAAGGGGGATTCCCTTCCCTCTTGGGGAACAATACTACATCTCCATATTCATTCAATTTCCATCTGCAACTTAAAGGCTTCTTTCTCACAACATCCAATTCACAACTCCTTCACCTCCAGCCACTCCATACTCCATTCATCACCTAATTCTCCCATTTACAACACCTCCACCACCAACCACTCCATACAGCGTACAACACCCAAGCCACCCATCATGTCATATATACACATAAAATCATTTTATCAAGAATCTCCAAGAGAGGCTCCACACCCTCCTCAACCCCACACAAAGGAGGCTCTTAGCCCTCAGATGAGATACACTCCTTCTACACAAACCATAAAATAACACAAATATTCACAGCATAAACGAAATCCATCCATTTCTCAATAAACACAACAAATTTCCAAATCAAAGTACAAAACTAACCTTGGCTATCCAAGTTAGGATTAGCCCAAAAACCCAGTCCAAGAATTCCATCCCTGTTATTGTTCTTCATTCCCCAATATCTTTTAGCCACTCACCCAAAGTGGCAACAATCTCCACACCCATTCGTTTCCCAAAATGAGAAGGAAAATAGTACAAAAACAATTGTGTGCAACCATACGCAAATCCCACACTAAAAAGAATTCCCCCTGACTCTACAACTTCCCTTAAATGAAAAGACTACATAATAAAGAACATTTCCCTCCACAAATAAACAAACTCATAAAAACCAAATTACCCTTAACATTAAACCCCCTTTCAAAATTAAAGACCAACAATTATATTTTTAGCATTTGGACTTTGCCTCCAATACTTCAGAAACCTGGGCTTCCCACTTGCAACATCTCAATAAAAGCATTAATACATTTTGAAAATGATAATCAAAATTAAATATAACCATTAAGGTTTCCTAACATCAAATAATCATAAGATCTATCAAAGTATTTAAAGACATTTACCCTTGCGAAAATTAAACATTTGATCAAAACACTTTATGACTAGCCACTCTGTTAGAACCTACCAAAAAAAAATAAAAAAATGTAGTAACAAATGTGACACGACAATCTTCGCATTCAACACTATTTTTAGCGAGTGCGTCACACAAAATTGTCACTGCAGTGTACTGTCATGCAATTGTGTTGCAAAAATTCATGAATGCGCCTTACTTCGTGTAGTTGCACAAATTTCTAAAAATTCGTACAAATTTGTTAAAAATTGCACTTCTTCATGTTAGGTTCACTAAATGTAAGATCAAAAAATGAGGTTTTAATAAACATTAAGCATGAATCTATTCAAAACAACCACCAAACTATGAATTCGATACCAAACTCAAATCAAATCTTTCAATAAAGAAAAAATGCAACATGTAAATGTAAACAAATGCTACAATTTCACCTTCCTTTCTATGCTATCTTTGAATCACCTTTATTGTTTCTCTCCATTTGTATCCTTGAATATTTCTCTCATATTTTGTATGCTAAATGTTCCTTCAAGCTTCAAATGCTGTAGTATGATAAAGGATGCCAAATATTGAGAATTTGTAATTAGCCAAAAATGTGAGAAGGCTTCTTTTATAGAAATTCTTATTTCAAATGAATGATTTGGATGCAAAGATCAAAGATCAAGATCAATAGTCAATGTCTGTTGAGAGGAAACATATTGAGTAGTTAATTGACTTGATTAATCCAATCAAGGGAATTGATTGGATAATTAGTGGAAATTTGATATATTAATTAGTGGGATTGAAATAGTCAGTGGAAATTTGATATATTAATTAATGGGATTGGAATAATTGGTGGAAATTGATCTATTAATTAGTGGGATTGGAATAATAGATGGAAATGGATATTGGTCACCAAATTAGATTGAATAATCAGTGGATATGATTTGATCAATCAAGATGTGTGAGGATAATTGATTAATTAAATAATTAATTAATCTTGAGAGGAATGTGCAAACAAAGATTGAATTAATAAACAAAAGTTTATTTATTAAAAAATCATGTTGAGTGAATATTGGAGAATTAAATAATTAAGTTAATTATTTAATTCAGAAGAGGGAAAGTAGATTAATTAAATAATTAATGATAACTATTTAATTAAATTATTAAATAATTAATGACAACTATTTAATTAAATTAGAAGAATAAGTAATATTAGAGAGATACTTAAATAATTTAATGTTTATTTAATTAATTAGGAGGTATAAGGTTAAATCACAACTTTATTAAATAAATACAATTTATTTAACTAGTCAGAAATGATGAATGAGAGTGAAAATTAATTAAATAATATTAAATCACTAATTAATAGAAATATAAAATTTGATAATAATTAGATAATAATATATTATTTAATCATTTAGGAAAGAAGGGTAAAAATTAGTTAAATAGTGTTTGTAGGTTAGAATAATTTAGGGTAACTACAGTTACAATCCATTTTTTTTGGTTTCTTTTAATATAATATTAGTTTACAAATAGGGTATGTAGATTATATTTAGACTACAAGTTTATTGAATATCTTTTTGTGAGTTTTATTTTTGATATAGATAAAAAACAGGTTTTGAAGGGACCCAAAACCCTTTACAACCAAAAACAAGGTTGCAGAAAGGACAACTGCAGCCAGCGAAAAACCAGCTCCCATACAAGACCCTTCAAGATTTACATTTAGAACTATTCTTGTGGGAGCAAAGAGTCATGTCAAAAGAAGGCTTAGAGAGTTTTCTTTTCTTTCCCTTAACAATAATCCAACCTTCTTCCACTTGTGCTGCCTTATCATGCTAGACCAACACACTGTTTTCCTAAGATGAATGCCTACAGCCTTAGTCTTAGAGATTTCATCATTATTCCTTCGTGCAGACAAAGGCATATCTGAAAAACTACTAGAAATGGAAGCCGTAGCGCTATCACTAGAAATGGCAGCTTGAGACCTAGTCATTTGCTCATTAGGGGTAGCCTGAGCTACTCCACCATTTGAGGCATCCGGAGGGGATGCCCCAGACCATTTGAGTTTTGTTAGATATTGCAATCTAGCTCCAAATATTTGATATTCAAGCATGGATAAAATCTTATAATGAAAAGAACCATAAGCTTGATTGTAAATAATCAAACTAATCATTAATTAGAAAAGATTACCAACAAATTCCTTATGTCATTTATAGCCCTCCATGGTAAATATATAGTAGTGGCTTAGATTAGGTATTCAAAGCTTTTGGAAAACTTATTCCCTTATAGGCGTGTCAACATATCTGTAAGGTATGTAAGAGAACCTATCAATAAGATGTAGATAGTATCTCATAATTTAAAAAAAATGACTTTTAAAAACATATGTTTTTTAATTTCAATAAGATATTATATCAAATCAATATGCATATAAATTTAAATATTAATATAAATTCCAACTTAAAACATCCAAAGCAATTAGAAATTATATTTTGGGAGGGATTCTTAATGCTTAATAATAAACCGCAAACAAGGTAAAATATTTCACATCAAGAGAAGGTACGTAAAACTATTATTAAGATTTTTGAATAGGTTTACAATCCATATAAGTTGAATACACCACTAAAAGTATTTAGGCTGCACCAAAACACCGCTGCAAGCATTTAGGCTTCACCAAAACAATAAATGAATGCTATATCACATATAGCTATGAAAAATAGCTAATATAATACAATGAATGCCATCAATATTTTCAAACAAACAAGAAGCGAAGTGAAATAAGAAATTGGGTAATCATGCAAATGTCAAGGCTAGCGTATACATAATACATGAGCTAGGTGCTAGTCACATAAGGGTATAATAAATATGTGTTCATGGGAATGAGAGTAGTTTATATAAGTTGAGCTAACCTCAACTTAAGGTGTCTCATCTTTAGTAGAAGGTGGAGGTGGGGTGAAAAAGGGAAAGGGTGGAAATTTAAAGGGAGAAAGTGGAGGTTGTGAAAAAGTAGGGAGAGGGGGGAAGCTAATCTTGGGTAGGGGTGGAGGATTAGGAATATTGAGAGGAGGAACACTCAAATTTGGTAGTGGTGCATTAGGGAGAGGAGGAACACTTAATTTGGGGAGAGAAGGTATGCTAGGAAGAGGAGGGACACTCAATTTCGGAAGAGCAGGTGTACTTGGCAAAGGGGGAACACTCAACTTAGGGAAAGAGGGCGCATTGGATATGCTAGGAAGAGGAGGAACACTCAATTTTGGAACAACAGGAGTACTTGGTGAAGGAGGAATACTCAACTTAGGAAAAGAGGGTGCATTGGGAAGAGGAGGAAAGCTCAGCTTAGGAAGAGGAGGGGCAGCAACATTTGGAAGAGGAGGTATGCTAGGGAGTGGAGGAACACTTAATTTAGGTAGAGGAGGGATGCTGGGAAGAGGAGGAAGAGAAATCTTAGGTAGTGGGGGAATACTAGGAAGAGGAGGTGGAGAGGACGTCACTTTGGAAGTAGAATCTTCCAGGACTCTACGACGAGGGATAGATGTAATGATGACTTGTGGGGTTGGACGATATGATAATGGAGTAGACGCATAGGTCTGAATTCCACTAGAATCTGAGGATAATAGGATAAGTTGGGTTGATTCGCTGATTGAGGGAATGTTGCATGACTCATTGGGGCTACTGAGAAGTCTAACCGAGCATGATCTCTCAGGATTAAGATTGCGTATAATGGGAAGTTGCACCCTGAACTCTCCATCTTCATCTGTTTTTCCTTCAACTGAGACAATTTCATTGGTGCTTTTCCATTTCCTGTTTCTGTTGATGCTACACTCCACGGCTACCAATGCACCTGCACCCAACTCCACTTCATCAATATCATTTCATCATCAAAATAATGGGCAATACATCTAACAAACAAACAAACATTGTCAAAACTAATAAAAAATGATCATTTTGATAATTGAATTATAGATCATGACCTGGTAAGAAGTAAGCGGAGTCAGAGAATTGGGTTTCACTTTGCAACAATGTGTCACAGAACACACTACCCTTCACCACAATATTAGATCGCTGAATGCCTTCTTCATAGCTATTGCTGATGCTTCCACTGGCAGAAGTAGAAATAAAGATAATTAGAATTCCTGGCAGAAGCATTGGGACAACGTAAAAAGCGTTTGATGCCATGTTTATGATTAGATCTCATGCTAGGTCTCAATTCTTTTCTTCTTTTTATAGCACACTGGTTGGAAGTTTATGCGATATTGTAGGTGGTTGTGTTGTTATGGTTAGATGAGATTGAAAGTAGATTTCCACATTCCTCTTCAAACAAAACTAGATGAAATGAAATAGAATTGAGAGTCGCCTTGTTTGGTTGGATGGTTGTTATGCTAACTTATTTCTCCATGCATATATAGCTGAGCAAACGCCTTCTAATGTTATGCTTGTGCCTGCTTCTTTCTTTCTTCCTTCTATCGATGCCTGTCTTTCTTTGTTTCAGTCGGTTGAATATCTCCTCCTACTCTACTCTACGCTCTCATCTACTCTGCTCTACGCTGTCATCTCTTATAACATAATAATTTCCGCCATCTAAACATATTGACCAGCTATTTCAAGTATAGAAAGGTAGTTATGCTTTATTTTCTATGAAAATTGGTATGAAATTTATTTTTACTTTGGTGACCGTGCGTTGTAGTCAACACACAAGTTGTGGAAGCGGCGCCGTTTGTTTACGCTTTTCCTTTCAGTGATATGTAGTAACTAATAGTTAATAAATAGTTCTTATTCTCTCCATAGCATTCAATTCCAATATTGCCTTCTGTTCGAGAAGGTTTATTCTATCAATGTGTGCAAGCTCGTCTCTTAAACAGATTTAAATTTGAGCAAATGGGCTTATATTTCTGCATAATATATTCTGTCCATAAAAGTGAAAACCCTTTTTTTTTTTGAGTAAATTGATTTAATTTTGGAACTATTTTTAGTCGATAGGCTACATATAGTATGAGATTTGAGTATGAAATAAGTCTCATGTCTGCAAATCATTTAGGAAAATAAGTTTCAGCTGCGATTTAATAGTAAATCAGCCATCCTTTAATGATAAAAGCCTTCAAAATATTATGTAAAGCTTCCAAAATCTCACTTATCACATAAAAGCCAGATAAATATTGATTTGACAATTGGATGGAAACATTCTATTTCTTATTTGTAACCATCCATGCACAAACACATACTCTCTACCATATTAACATACATATAGTTTTTTATCAATGTAATCCTTGAACCTCCTTTAGATGAAAATGTAGTATTTACTACATACACCAGGATATATCTTTTCTAATTTTCTAATAATAATATATAATAATTATTCTATTAATAATATTATTAAAAATGTATTAATATATTATATATTAACTAATAATATAATATTTCTATAATTATGAATGGTATATATATAAGATTTATAGTAAACTAATTATTGTAATTGTTTGTTTATTAAAATAAATGAATTAAAAAAATATTATTGGTTTATTTAATAATTAATAAATAAATATATTTATAACAAAATATTGCATTAGGGTTCAATTAAATTATTATTATTATTTATTATTTTATTAGTAAATTGGAAATCAAAGTCTATCCTTAATAAAATCTATCTTCATGTAATTTAAATATATTATTAATAATTCGATTTACATAGGATTGATATATGAACAAAATAACATTTACTTTTGAGTTAAGGTTACTATTAGGATTAGAGTGAAGGTTTGATTAAGGTTACTATTAGGAAAATTAGAGTGAAGGTTAAATTAGGGTTAATAGTTAGCATTAGGTTAGGGTTCAATCAAGGTTTAATTAGGATTAGGGTTCAATCAAGGTTTAATTAGGATTAGGGTTGCGTATATGGTTTAATTAGGGTTATGGTTTAAATTGGGTTAGGGTTAGCATTCAATTATGATGATTGTTTAAATAGGGTTAGAGTTAGGGTTAAATTTGGGTTAGGTTAGGCTTAGGGTTGAAAGAAGGTTAAGATATACAAATCATTACATACCTATCTATTAAATACATGATCTCCAACATGTTTTGCAATAAGCCTAAGGAAATGGAATGAAGCAGGCTTATTACAAAAGTGATACATTTGAACTTATATTATCACTTGATTTGTTTATATATTAGGAAAAGTTTTGATTTAAATGTACTTGTTTTAATGAAGTAAAAAAGCCTCATTCAAGAGGTGAGAACTTCTCTCTTCTCCTCCATTTAACAAAATAATTTGGGTTTTCAATAGGTTAAAATATTTTGCAAGCATGGATTATTCCTTCTCTATGGTTAATACTTTATTTGACAGGTTGTTTGCAATCAGTCACCCTAGGAAAATTGTGTACCCCTGAACATTTCCCTCAAGGGATAGACATGATTTAATGAAAAATTATGTACTTTCAATTATCTCAACAATAAAGATATTTAAATATAAACTCTTCAAAACAATAACTTATAGTTTTTTGGTAGGAAAACAATTGTTGACATTATTTGTTTGGATACTTATTATTAACAATCCAATGTACAATATTTGATTATACGGCCTTAATTTTACAGTCCGTTTGAATATTTATTTTCCTTTTAAAAATGAATTACAATAATATGAGTTAGTCAATCTACTAGGAAAAAACCTACCAATAGAACTTCAATTACTTTATTTTATTTTATAGAGATTTTTCCATTTATTTAAGGAAATATCCTTTCCTTGTTCTCTTAATGAAATTCCATTACTTGGCTAAATTTTGCATGTACCTTGTACAAAATAAAAATTCAATAGTTCAAACCATCAACAATGCAAAGTGATATTACTTTAAGATGTAATTTGGGATTTAGGTTTGACATGCAGTATAAAATATTAAGAGGATTCATTCAAAAGGATATAACTCAATTCTATGACCTTGGATGCATATGAAACTTGCTATTGGTATCTCTATTAGAGGTCTTTGATCTTAATGAAAAGTATTTAGGAAATTTATTTAAATATTTATTGTGATTTTTTAAAATTGTCTTGTATTTGAATTCCAAGATCACCTTTTTTTACCTCCTGGACTCTGAAATGTGTTTATTGACCTCTTAATTGCTACAGTTTAACTTGCCTCTTTATCTAAATCAACATAGATTCTTGAGGTTAGATATCAAGTGCCTACTCTAAAATTGTGAACTTGCCAACACACATTTAAGACTATTGTTAACACTAGATGCAATAAAACTTTTATATTTTGAGCATAACATCTACAAATAGAAATGGGAGTTCAATTTTCTTGAATCCATCTCCCTTCATCTCTCACCTAATTAACTCCAATGGAAAATATAGTAGTAAAATACTATTGAAGATAACCTCAAGATAAAATGGTATCTAAATGTTTCCTGCAATGTGGAAATGCTATCCGTGTTTAGGGACTTGCAATGGTATTGCTTGTTATAGATGACATCACTTTGATTTGTTTATTTTAGGGCGAAACCCTTTGTTGCAAGTTGTCTTTTGGGAGGATATCACTTGGTGTACTACTTCTACAATCCTCTCATGCCTATTTTGTATATATCACTTTTCTACCTTAAAGGAAATTTCTCTGGGTTGGTGTTAACAATTACATTAAGGTGGGGGAATACTGATAGCACACTCTCACACATATATGATATAATACTTGAAAACCAATATGGATTTGTCTGCTATAACCCTTAAATAGTACCAATATAGGAGGATTCAATTGAGAATAAAATAATACCAAGAATCTCTACTCAAAAATTAAAACAAAAACTCCTCTTTTACAAAGAAACTCTAGAGATTTCCCAAGCTCACACCATTTTGTTTTTCATTAATTGATGATAGCCGTTGAAAGATTATATAAAGATACCAAATTGGTGTAGGGCACCATAGATCTTTAGGTAGAAATGTGGCAAAGTAATTAGGATTTTGGGTTTGGCTTCTAGTTGTCATGATGTAATAAGGTACATATTAGACCATTTCTTGTGTTTTCAAGTTGTTTTAGGTTGTTGTGGGTCATTGTAAGTCAATTTTGTAAATGTGTTTAAAAGTTGCACAAAAGTTGTACAAGTTGTAAAGCAACTTTGCACTTTTTGTTTTTTCTTGGAAGTTGAATGGTTGTTTCTTCAAGAGTCAACTGTTTTCAGTTGTTTGGGGTTGGTAAAGGCTTAAAAATATCTTGTAAACATTGGGACAGGTTGTTGATGATGTAAAATTTGAAATTTGAAATAACAAAGCATTGATTTCTTACATTTGGAAGAAAAACTTGCTCCTCCAACATAGTGTATGACCTGCTACATTCTTAAAGTGAACATTGGTGAATTGGGATTGATGTGGGGATGAATTAGATTATATTTGAATCTTGTGGCATTTGGTTTCATAAAGGTTTGTGAGAGTTGGAGTTTTTTTTCTAAAAACTATTTTGAAACCCTGATTTTGATGGTTTGATTGAAGAAAATGGATTTGTGAGCCATTTTACACAGTAGAAAATGCTCTAACTTGGTGGAATGGCTGATTTAGGTGTAGGTTTTTATTTTATGTGGTTTGCAAGAATAGGAGAGGCAAATTGATAAAGAATAGGTGATTCCCTAGGGTGAAAATTTCATGTTTTTAGGTAAGAATGATGCATAGATGGTAGGGTTTTATAGAAAAAAATTGGAAAGTGATTTTTAAGGGTTGTAATAGCATGTAAAAACCTAATTTGACATGCCTAAATTGTTTATTTGAATAATAGAGGATAGGAGTGTGTAGAACCGAGAGTTTCCTTATCATACAAGCCTGATTAGACTTAAAGAGCAGCGTAGCAACATAATTTTGAAGGGTTTGTTCCAAAGAAACCATACCTAAAATTTTGATATGTTTTGAAACTACCAAAAGGGTATCTAGAATGGTGATTGGTTTGTGGGTTTGAGGCTTGGTTTGCAGATTGTGTTAGGACAAGCTTGTTTAGAATGTTATAAGGAGAATGGTGAAATTGTGAAAGAAACCCATGAAACAAAGGTTCTAAGTTTGAAAGTTTGATTTGTTTGAGTTATTTTTGAATTGATCTTTATGACACCTCCTTTATCTACATAAAATTAGTATCATAGCATAGGTTTTGGTCATTTGAGGAAAAGTTGATGCCTCCAAAGGGAAGTGCAGTCATTGCTAGGGAAATAAAATTGATGGAGTCTCAGGAAGCTCTTTTAGACAAAATTACAACACTTGAAACAAACCAAAGAAGGGATAAGGCCACTTCAGATGAGATTGGATGAGAGAAAGAGGGTTAGAATGAAAACTCTCAAGGAGGAGTCCAAGGCGATGATGATGAGTTGGACCCTAATGGAAGAAGAATGGTTAAGATGCTGAAGGCTATCAAGGGAGATATTCTTAAGGTGAAGATGAATTTTCCAATGTATGGTGGGAAGTTAGATGCAAAAGAAGTGTTAGGTTGGATTGATGCAATGGACCATTACTTTGAGTATGAGTAAGTAGTAGATGATCAAAAGGTGAAGTTTGTTAAAACTAAGTTGAAAGGCCCTACTCTAACTTGGTGGAATTATGTGTAGGAAGAGAGTGAAGAAGAACAAATGCAAAATCAAGAGCCAATTCTTGCCCGATGACCACGCAATTCAAAAATTCAAGAAGTTGCAAAACCTCAAACAAAAAGAAATGGATGTCTTGGATTATACAGAGGAGTTTCATAAATTGAACATTAGAGTAGGTCATGTTGAGGATGAATTTGAGAAGATAACAAGGTATACAAATGGGTTAAGGTTCAATATCCAAGATGAATTGAGTCTTGCCACTCTTAGAACAGTTGAAGAATGTTTTTAGTTAGCTGTTAGACTAGACACAAAGATAAAGAGAAGGCAGGAGAAACAAGGTAGAGGTAGAGGTAACAATAATAGAGGAAGAGGTTCAATTTCTACCCCAAGGCAGTCCTATGGGAACCAAGAAGATGCAAGCAAAGGACAAGAACAAGTTGTTGATTAGAGAGGTAGTTTTGGAGGAGGTAGATTAAGCTTTAGGGGCAGATTTGGTGGTCAAGGATGAGGTTCTAATGCATTTACTAGAAGGTGCTATCAATGAAACAAGTTCGGGAATCAAGCTTGGCAATGCAATGAAGGATAGGCTTCTACTACAATCGATGGAGAAAGGAGAAATTATATTGCTCAAGGAGAGGATTGTGAAAGTGTGGGATCAACATCACAACATGCAACTCTTGAGGTTGATGAATCTTTGATGGTAAGGACTATCATCTAGGCATCAAAGGAAAAGGAGCCATCACAAAGGATAACACTCTTCAAAACCACTTGTAAGTGCATGGGTAAGGTATGTAAGGTTTTAGTTGATTCAGGAAGTACTAATAATATGGTGTCCATTGAAATGGTTGAGAAACTATAATTTCCTAGAATAACACATGATACCCCTTATAAAGTTTCTTGGTTGAATGAGGGTCAGTGTGTTTTGGTTAATGAGCAAGCTTGGGTTGAGTTCAATATAGGAGGGTACAATGATAAAATTCTATGTGATGTGTTACCTATGGATGTGTGCCATTTGTTGCTAGGGAGGCCTTGGCAATTTAATAGGCATGCTTTGTACGATGGTAGGCAAAATACTTATGAGATAAGCAAAGATGAAATCTCTTTTACCTTGACACCCTTGAAAGAAGAAGATAAGGGACAAAATAAGGAAGTTAATGTTATGATGGTTGGTAGGAAAGAGTTTATAAAAGTAGAAGGAAAAGAGGATATAGACTTTGCAACCACTCCTAGACTTGGAGATGTGAAGACCACATACATGAAGAGTGATTAGATTTTGGAAGGAAATGATGTTGAGCCATTGTTAGTATAATCTTGAAACATTGTCAGTATAATCTTGAAAGAGCCAATGTTTCAAGATTAGACTGACAATGTTCAATTTCCAGACACTACTGTGTGAGGCGGTGGAGATTAAAGAACTCAACTCTTTTGAAACATACCGGTATTTAAAAGGAAACCAACATTAATGAAAAGAAAGCAAGTTTCAAACCACTGCCCCAATTAAACAAAAACCAATTCTTAAATCATGGATCCAAGAATATGTAATCATCATTTCTTATTCATATGATAGGAAACAAAGTATCATCACCACATGCTACAAAACAAGAGAAAATACAATCCTCCAATTTACATGATAGGAGTAGAATATATTGGCTTCAAATTTATACAGAATTAACACTAAAACGACAATTCTAACCAAAACAATAGTTAGCAATATGTTTGATCAACTATTATGTTTCTATGTTGCTCTCTATACTCTCCACACAACAACCAGTGTAAGAAAATATTTCACCCTTTGCTTATCTTTCTGGAAAAACCATCTTCTCCAACATAAGTCATGGTCTTTTCTCTTTTTCTAGAACTGATTCGTCACACAATGCAAAAAAATCTCTTATCTTTTCCTATAGGTGGTGAAACCTTCTCTAACTACCATTTTCTCCTATCCACTTGGGTATGCAGGATAAAATTTAGCACAAATACAAATCAAATTAAAGTTTGAAAAGATCCTACTTCAGACTCCCTAGGAGAAAAAAGAAAGCATGTACTCCCGCACATGAAGTCAACAACCAAAATACATTTTGCTATTCTTTTCTTTCGCATCTTCCAACATCACTCCAGATGGAATAATTGCCATGCGTTCAATCTATTTTTGTTTGTTTTATTTTTCCTTACTGTATCTCCTTCTTTTGATGTCCTTTTCATCTACAAGCCTCCAAAGCTCCATCTCAAGCTCATATATATCCTTTTCATCTTTGTCTTTTAAAATCTTCCAGTTAACAATGTCCTTCAAATATTCAAAAGCATCATTACAAAAATTAGCGCAGACAACTTGCTTACCATTTACTTTGCATTTTCCCTCTTTAAGCTTCTTCCAAGATGCTTCCAACATGTCAATCTTCTTTTTCATTGCAACAACTTCCTTATCATCAATTGCCAACTTCATCTTTGTATCCTTTGCTACCCTGTTTATCCTCATACCTTCACTAGTAAGCTTCTCCATCCACTCTTGTTCTATCACTGAAAACTGTGCCCACAAATCATTTGCACTAGTTGCATCTTTTTCAAATTTCATCTCTATAATTTCTTCACCATTCATTTCTTTTCCTATCACATCTACCCATTTTTTCTCTTCATTCTTCATTCCTTCATTATACCTCGCTTTCCATTTCCTTTCCTTATGTTCTCCTCAGTGAGAACTTTCTTCACCTCTTTCAATGCACGTTACTCACATAGCAACACTTTGCTTTCAAAACCTCTTTCATCGTCTCTTATCAAGAGAGCCATATTCTACCTTCTTTTTTGAACAATCCTCTGCACATGCCACTTCAACTTCTTTTTCAATGGCCAATACCAACCATATTATTTTCTACTCTCTTCAAACCACTGCTTACACTTCTCCAATTCTCTTCTCAACTATGCCATTTCTTTGTCCCATTCTAAATCTTGCTTCCTCATATTGTCTTTCTTCTTGATGTTTTTTGTCTTAGCATGCTGCTACATCTTCTAACCTTTCCTCTTTTTTTCTGTTTAATACATCACATAGGGCTCCTCTTTCTTTTCTTCTACATAGTCTTTTGGTAACCAGGTTCTTCCTATTAACCTATCAAACTCTTAACACATAGACTTGTCAAAATCCTACGAACATATTGACTTCCACTTCCTAGACCATTTAGGCTATGATACCAAAATCGATAGCATACTCTCACACATATATGATCTGATACTTGAAAACCAATATGGATTTGTCTGCTACAACCCTTAAATAGTACTAATATAGGAGGATTCAACTAAGAATAAAACAATACCAAGAATATCAACTTAGAAATTAAAATAGAAACTCCTCTTTTACAAAGAAACTCTAGAGCTTTCCCAAGATCACACCATTTTTTTTTTTTACTAATTTATGGCAGCCATTGAAAGATTATAAATATTCCAAATTAAAAGAGCCAATGTTTCAAGATTATCCTGAAAATTTTCAATTTCTAGACACTGTTCTGTGAGGTGGAAAAGATTAAAGAACTCAACTCTTTTGAAATGTAAACCGACATTTAAAAGGAAACCAACATTAATGAAAAGAAAGCAAGTTTCAAACCATTGCCCCAATTAAACAAAAATCGATTCTTAAATAATGAAGCCAAGAATATTTAATCATCATTTCTTATTCATATGACATGAAGCAAAGTATCATCACCACATGCTGCAAAACAAGAGAAAACAAAATCCTCCAATTTACATGACATGAGCATAATAGATTGGCTTCAAATTTATATAGAATTAGCACTAAAATGCCAATTCCAACCAAAACAATAGTTAGCAATATGCTTGATCAACTGTTCAGTTTTTGTGTTGCTCTCTACTCTCCATGCAACAACCACCGCAAGAAAATATTTTTCCCTTTGCTTATCTTTTTGTAAAAACCATCATCTCTAGCTGTGGTATTTTCTCTTTTTCCAGAATTGGTTCCTCACACAATGCACAAAAATCTCTTATCTTTTCCTAAAGGTGGCGAATCCTTCTCTAACTGTCATTTTCTCCTATCCACTTGGGTATGCATGCTGAAATTTAGCACAAATACAAATAAAATTAAAGTTTGAAAAGCTCCTATGTCAAATACATTCCACCATGTGCTTCACTTTGTTTGGACACCACAAAGCTAGTTATGCTATCATAAGACCTCTTAATAATATTTTTAGAAATTTATCGTAGTTACCCAGCAAAAAATGTTCTTTGCTCGACCCATATTTATGATATGGTTGACATGAAACTCACCTAGTAAAAAATAATTTTTCTTGCTTGTATTTTTTTCATTTTCTACTTGTGAAATTATTCTAGTAAACAATGGATTTTACTAGCTTGTGATGTTTTCACTTATTCATGAACCACCTAGCAAACAATGGAATTTTCTAGCCTGTGACATGAATGTTGCCTTTGATATGGACACATTTGTAGATATTACTAGTTTGTGACACATATTTTGTATGCCTTTTTTTCCATGTATGCTCTATGTATGTTTGGATTATTATTTTTTTCACCATAAGTAGATATACATGTATATGCCTTCTTTCCTCATCTCTTATGTGCATGTATCCTTTTTATTTTAACACTGTAGTTTGGTAGGAGATCCTAAGTGTAAGGGCTACTATATCTCTTAGCATAGTGTTGTCCTATCTCTCTTTTGCTTTGATGAAAATACTCTGGCTTCTCCATACTTTACCATGGTATGAACATAAGTGCATACCCTTGCTGAAATGGGGGCTAAATGTAGTATTGTGAATTGTTGTTTCTTACAATTTCACACTAGGTTTGGTGCTCACTTTGGTATATGTGCCTATTTTAGCACCCATTCAGAAAACTTGGTTAAATACCTTATTGATGGGCTCATTTAAAGTGAATTATACCTAGATACTAATGTGATTCACTAGTTATACTAGCTATTCATGCCAAAAAAATGAATTTAAAAATTGGCCTTGTTGAAATTAAGGAAGCAACCTCATTTTTTGACCTATCCAAATGGTTATCTTGATATATTCTTGAAATCATATATATATTCAACCTCTTATCTCCTTCATTAAGTCTAGAGAAACTAGAAAGCAACAAGAGAAAATTAGAAACAAGCAAGCAAGAAAGAAAATTATTAGAGACATAACTCAAGTCAATTAACACCTACAATGTTCTAACAAATGTATGTACAATTATTTTGTAATGTTTCTCATTTATTGTTATTATTATTGCATTTAGTAACTGTAAGGAAGTTAAGGTAGAGAAATAACTTCCTACACTAATCTTGAGAGGAGAAAAATGAAAAAATTTATAGATCTTTAACAATTACAAAAACTTAAATAGAAATAAACACAAATATCATGCATACTACAACACAAAGAGTTATGTGGGGAAAACCCTTTAAGGAGAAAAACCCTACACTTCAAAAGCTACTTAATATATTATTCAGAAATCAAAAGATTATAATATACTTGCAAAGCAAGCTTCTCGTAGGAGTATCACCATGAGAGATCAAGAGACAACACGACTGCTATCAGACTCTCAGAGTACACCCTCGTCTACATATAACCCAACTGATTATAACAAGCTTTTTGGAACCTTCTCGAATTAAGGTTTTAGAAGGTCATTTTTCATTTGACATGTTAATGGAAAAACCTTGACATGTATGCCAACGGGAAAAAACCTTGACATGTATGCCAATGGGAAATAACCTTAACATGCTAGCGAGAAAAAACCTTGACGTGTCAATGGGAAAACCTTGATGTGTCAGCGAGAAATTTCTTTTTGAGGTGATGGGCCCCAAACCCCACGTCTTTCTATGAGTGTATAGTATTTGCATGATCAGTCACTACATACCAACTTACATCATATCAACAATAAACCATATATAATTGCAAGGTTGAAACACATTTTCCCAACAAATCTCCCACTTGTTGAACACCTTGCAAGAGCAATGTGAGTGTGTGGCCATCATCTCTTTAATTGCTAGGGCCTGAAAGGCCCATAGTCTCTGAACACCATCTAAAATTCTTTGTGCTCACATGCTTAGTTAAAGAATCATCAACATTAATCAAAGTCTCTACCTTAACTAGTTTCACCCTACCATCTTCAACTATATCTCTTTAACAAAATGATAATGTACATCAATGTGCTTGGTCTTGGCATGAAATGTCATGTGCTTGGCTAGACATATCACACTTTGATTGTCACAATAAATTGTCACTGCACCTTGTTTTATTCCAATATCTAAACACAACCTCTTAAGCAAAATGACTTCTTTACAAGCATGAGTAGTTGTCATATACTCGACTTCAGTAGTCGACAAAGAAACCAAAGCATGTGGCTTACTCATCCAACTAATTACACTACCAAATAAAGTAAAAACATAAGTACTGGTGGATTTTCCACTATCAACATCACCTTCCCATTTTGAATCCACATAACCATGAATATCAAGGGAAATATCGTCTTCAGTCATATTACTATGATAACATAGGGAATAATATGAGATTCTCCACAAATATCTGAAGACTCTTTTAACTACATCACAATGAACTCTACCAAGATTAGACCTATATCTGGAAAGAACTCCCACTGCTTTAGCAATGTATGGTCTAGTACAAACCATAACATACATCAAACTTCCAACTGCACTCTGGTAAGACACTCTACTAATGTCTTCCATCTCTAATGGAGATGTTGTACAATCTAAAATAGATAGATTTGTTCCAATTGAAACATGAACACACAATGGTCTACAGTCCTGCATATCAAACCTTTGTAAAATTGAGTTGACATACTTTCTTTGGCCAAGCCATAGCTTTCTATTCACTCTATCTCTTTTAATTTACATCCCAAGAATGTGTTTAGTTGCACCAAGATATTTCATTTCAAATTTAGCAGCAAGTTGATATTTTAGTTTTAAAATCATACATTTCCCTCTACTAATAAATAACATATCATCAACATATAATGCAATAAATAGGAAATGATCACCATCAATTTTATAATAAATACAATGATCTGATTTAGAACGCTCAAATCCGAAACTCAACACATATGTATCAAATTTATGGTACCACAACCTAGGACTTTGTTTTAAGCTATACACAAATTTCTTCAATTTGCAAACCAACTTACTTTTACCTTTCACCACGTAGTGCTCTAGCTGTGTCATATAAATATTCTCCTCAAAATCACCATTAAGGAAAGCAATTTTCACATCCATTTTCTCAACCTTTAAATCGCAAGTAGCAACAATAGAAAGAAAAAATCTAATGGATGCCATTTTTGCAACAAGAGAAAATATCTCGTGCCATAATCAACACCCTCAACTTGAGAGTAACCCTTTGCAAGCAACCTTGCTTTGTGGGTGTGTGCAAGAAGTTGAGTCCACTTTTTGGCCAAAAAGTGGAAGTGTTTTCCCTGATTTTCAGAATTTGACACATTTGACCTTAAAATTTGAAGCACTTAGAGATGGAATCTTCAAAAAAGTCACTGATCATAAAATGTAGTACTCGAGTCTAGTTTCCAAATATGTAATTTATTTCAATACCCATTGTAAAAATTGAGTTTCAATAGGCGTTTCTAAAAACCACTGTTTAAAAGTCACTTTTTATACCATACCATGCACGTGTACGACATCCATATTTTGACCTAAATTATCATATTTTTCTAAATCCTTTTGGGAAAAGATTTGTGACTCACTAAATCTTGTTTTCAATATTTTTTTATAATTTTTTATTGAATATATTTTTTTTATTAAATATTTATTAGGCATATTTGTCATTTTGAAAAATGTCATGTATGACACAGCATAACCTAAACTTATCATTTTTTGATTTTTTTTTAAACTGAAAAGAATTGTCTGAAGTTTGTTCTCGTGCAATCCGTTGTCAAAATGTTATGTTGATCAAAAGTTATTAAAATACTAAAAAAACCTGATAATTCAAGTTTATGGACTAGTTTCATTAGAAATTAATTGAAAAATAGAAAAAATAATCAAATTATTAAAAAAATTACATATTTGGAATCAAGCATTGTCTCATCTATAATGGGTTTTAATTTCATAAAAAAATTATGCAAAATAGGTCTTCAAACATATGTCCAAAGTCATTATTTTCCTGTGACATTAACATGACCTTCAAGTTGCAGTCAAACTAGGTCCAAAGCTTAGGTTCGGGTCCCAAGCCATTTCCCAAACCAAAAAAAAGCCAAAAAACTCGCTAAAAAAATCATAATTTAAAAAACGGGATCCCGTTTCATAAAAAAACCATTTTTTATGGTTCTATGAAACATGATCCTGTTTTGTAAAACGAGATCCCATTTTGTAATTCTTCCAAAAACGAAAATTTCCAAAATGGAAAGTTTTCAAAACGAGATCCCATTTTGAAAACTTTCCGAAAATGGATTTTAAAATTAGAAGTTTCATTTTGAAAAATTTTCAACCACGGATCTCGTTTAAAACTTTCCATTTTTGAAATATCCATTTTGGAAAGTTTTCAAACAGGATCCCATTTGAAAACTTTCCAAAAATGGATATTTCCAAAAACGGGATCCCGTTTTCTGTTTTTTAAATTTAGGCTCGAGATCCCGAAGCTAAATGGGATCCCATTTTTTGCAAGCCGAATTCATTTTTTTGCCTAAGGCAAAAACTTCCACGTTTCGTGGACTCAACTTTGTGCACTTACCCTTGTACTTCTCAATACCTCCATCTGAACCAACCTTTTTCTTGAACACCCATTTACAACCGACGTGTTTTCTTCCTTCAAGCAATGGTATAAGATCCCATGTATCATTCTTTTTCAAAAAAGCCATTTCTTCATCCATAGCAATCTTCCAGGATTCTGTATCATTCATACCTAGTGCCTCTTCTATAGATTTGGGTTCATCCATACTAGTATTCAAAGAAAAAATATATCTCCAATCATTAGGTGAATACCTTTTAGGTGGTTTTCTATTCCTTGTAGACCTACAAACAAGCTGAGTTGGAGGTTCTTCCTCCTCTTATAAAGACCTAAAGCTAGATGAGCTCTCCTCAACTTCTTTTTTATCCTTGGGAATCGATTCAACTTTCTCATGTGTAGAATGAAATTGAATTGAACATCTTCCTATTTACTTAGTTCTAGCTATAATGTAATAGAAGAAGGCTTAGTTTCTCTAAAAATAAACCTTCTACTATGTATTACCTTCTATGCAATAGGATCCCAAATCTTGTATCCTTTCACACCATGACTATATTTGATGAAGATACAATTCACAACCTTATTCTCCAACTTTATTTGGTTCTCCTTTGGCACGTGTGCATATGCCTCACAACCAAAAACTCTAAGATGTCTTAATGAAGGCTTGCAACCTGACCATGCCTCTATAGGCATCTTATCAACAAGAGTTGATGTAGGAGACTTGTTAATCAAGTAACAGGTAGTGGCAATGGCTTCAACCCAAAACCTTTGTTCTAGGCCAACATCACTCAACATACTCCTAGACTTCTCCATTAGTGATCTGATCATTCTTTCTACAACTCCATTCTATTGTGGAGAATACAAAATTGTCTTTTATCTATGAATACCACAATCTTTACAAAATCTATCAAAATCATTAGAGCAAAATTCACTACCATTATCAATCCTCGAAAATTTTCTTTTCTTTCTAGTCTATAACTCAACCATTACTTTAAATTCTTTAAATCTACTGAAAACTGGAAACTTATTCATTATGAAATATACCCATGTCCTTCTACTATAATCATCAATAAATGAAACATAATATGTGGATTTACGAATTGAAGGAACATCTACATGACCAAATACATCAGAATGAATAAGATCCAATACACCACAATATTTATGAGAATTCGAGTAAAACTAACACAATTTTGTTTTCCATAAATACAATTCTCATAGAAATTGAATTTAAGATTACAATTAGAAAAACCTTCAACAATGTTTTTATTTTTCAAGGTCCTTAGACTCTTTTATCCAATGTGGCCAAGTCTCTAGTGCCATAACATAGTTTTCTTTGTAGGTAACTTTTTCTTAGAAGAAAGAGCACCCTTGGGTACCCAAAATCCATGACCATCTACTGAAGGTGAAACCCTCACTTCTTCTACAGACTTTCTTTTCATAGAAGTACTATTACACTCTACAGTACATGCATCAAACTTATACAATCCCATAACTGACACCTCTAGCAATCACCATAACACATCTAACCATCTTGAATCCTACATCATAAAATACTACCTGCACACCCGCATCTATTAGTTTACTCACATATAACATATTTCGTGCTAATCTAGGGGTATGCAACACATCATTAATCCTTTTTATTCTACCATTAGGAAACCTAATTTTAACTTTACCACGACCAACAATGTCTAAATAAGAATCATCACCCAAGTACACCTTACCTCCATTAAATTCTTCATATTCAAAAAACCAATCTCTATTAAAATTCATATGAAAGGATGCACCTGATTCAATTGACCATGCATCATTACCTGCATGCATTGTCAAAGATGCAATGAATGCGTCACCATCTTCCTTCTCGAACTCAGAATCAGAATCGAATTTCTTCTTTTTCTTCTTTGCATTCCTTACAAATGAACATGTCCAAACCTACCGTGTAGTTCCAACAAATAACTTTGGACTTTCCAGGAGATTTAGATCTCCTCTTGGACTTGTATTTTTCATGCTTCTCATTCTTCTTTCCTTTTTCCTTAGATCTTCTACGAACATTTAGGGCCTCCTTGGCAATGATGGATACCTTCCTCCTCATCTCTTCAGAAAGCAAATAACCCACCACATCTTCAGTCTTCAATATCACAGAAGTACTCCCAATAGCCATAACAAGAGAATCCCATGAATTAGGAAAAGAACAAAGCAAGATCTGACATTTCTCCTCCTCATCCATTTTGACACCAACTAATTCCAATTGAGCCACCAACATATTGAATGCTTCTAGGTGGTATGTGATTCATCCACCCTCTTCCATTCTCAAGGAATACAAATTCTTCCTCAAGAAAATCTTGTTCACTAAAGATTTGGCTTGATATATCTCTCCAAGCTTCTTCCATAGCTTTTGTGTAGAGGTCTCTTCATGGACATTAATTAAAATAGAGTTTTCCAAGCACATTTTGATTAGACCCTTGGCTTTACGATCCATAACATCATATTGAGTAGCTTGATTAGGATTTGTAGGCCTTGAAACATTGTCATCAACAACATCCCACAGATCTCAATCTATCAACAAATCCTCCATCTTTAGCTTCCACATCTCAAAATTATTTCCAAAAATTTCTCCACCTCTATTCTCTCTGATGAACTTTCCATCTAAAAATTATTGTCATAAGATCACAAATTTTCTTCTACACAAGCTCCCACTCAAATATGGATTAGTTCAAAAAACCAAACAACCCACAACTAAAACCAAAGGTGATCAAGCTCTCATACCACTTGTAAGGAAGTAAAGGTAGTGGAACAACTTCCTACACTAATCTTGAGAGGAGAAAAATGAAAAAAATTATAAATCTTTAATAGTTACAAAAACTTAAACAGAAATAAACACAAATATCATGCATACGACAATAGAAAGATTTAAATAGGGAAAACCCTTTCGGGAGAAAAACCCCACTCCAAAAGCAACTCAATATATTATTCATAAATCAAAAGATTGCAATATACTTGAGGAGAAATTTTCTCATAGGAGTATCACCACTAGAGATCAAGAGACAAGATGACCGCTATGAGACTCTCAAAATATACCCCCATCTACATATAACCCAACCGTGCTTATAACAAATTTTTTGGAACCTTCTAGAATTAGGGTTTTACAACCTGTCATTTTTCATATGACGTGTTAACAAAAAAACCTTGACGTGTCAACAAGAAAAAAAACTTGACATGTCAGCAGGAAAAACCCTTGACATGTCAGTGAGAAAACCTTGATGTGTCAGTGGGATTTTTTTTTTGGGGTGATGTCGCAAACCCCATGTCTTGCTATAGGTGTACATTATTTGCATGATCAGTCACTACATACCAACATACATCTTATCAATAATAAACCATATATAATTGTAAGGTTGAGACACATTTTACCAACATTAACACTTGTAGGATGTCCAAGAAACCTCTCTATTGTCATGTGTGATCAATATAGTTGCATCAATCCAACAAGGGTTTCAAATTTGAGTGGTAAATATATCATTATGATTTCATTATCATTATCATTATTTTTTTTATCTTCTACTCCCTTGAGAGCACACACTCTTCATTGTCAATCATAATTTCTATTGTGGAGGTAGGAATACCAACACGAGGTTTGACTGAGGTAGGCCCCTATACAACACAATCGCTTCCCCTTTATATATTTATAGATGTCCAAGTTGTTATTGTGAAAAGGAGGATTTGACATCTTGACTCTTTTGAATATCCGTAAACCTTATCATTTGTATTTTATAGTCTATCATGAGAAGATTAGGTCATTCTAGAATTATATAGGAATATTCACAAACTGATCATTGATTTTCACTTATAAGTGTTTAGATAATGCCAAATTTGTACAAACAAAAAACCCTATTTTTTGGCATCTTTTAGACATTTTCTTGGTGCATTGGTGTCTATGTGGTGCTATAGCATCTTTCCTAGTTAGCTATAGTTTTCAATACCAGGTTCCTCTTTGTATCTCTTTCCTAGATTTTCTATCTATTTATGATATTTGGTCCTATAGTATATGCATTATATTGTATTTAGTCAATTTGATCATCATTCACCTAGTTCATTACATCATCTTATCAATCTATACACTCTACAACAAAGGGACCAAAACCCTCAACCAAATTTGCTTGGCTCTCCCTTGAGGGTAATAGCCAAGCACAACTACTAGGTTTATTTTGTGTTCCAATTTTTAGGTGGGAGTATTGGTTTTAATTTAGTCATTTATTCTAGACCCACGCCTTCATTTCCTCACCTAACACACTACTAAAACCATAATCATATTTTATAACAAGGAAAAAGTAGAAAAATAAGATATCTTGGATGTCCACTATTAACCAACTTGATAGACAAGAAATAATGCCCCATAAAATGACATAAATTTACAAACAAGTGTGACTATCGAAAGCCAACCAATAATCAAATAATCCATAATTAATTATATTTTAGCATCTACAACCACCTTGTAAAGTATACATCAGAAATTTTTGGAGCAACTTACCTCATTAATTAAGTAGAAGAGGAATAAAGCAATAGAGATAGATGAGGAGATCAAAAAATAAGAACTTTAGGAAGTTAAAACTCAACTTCATCGATCACACAAATATAAAGGCTAATATCATTAGAGCTGATGGAGTAAAGGTCTAAAAAAGGTTGGATACATTAATGTCACAAAGTGAAGAAAACAAATTAAAGGTCTAGTAGGAGACTATTGTGGTAATAAAATGGTAGTATGTTGTAGTAATAAATGAAGATACAAATTCTTGAGAGGGAAAACATAAGGACTCCACACCTCCACATTCAAAGAGAAAAAAATGAGGATCAATTGCAACAACAAGAACCACCTACATCTCTACTAAGGGTAAGGGCTTCCACCTCCACATCACTAATGCAATATATAAAATATTTTTTGGCCCAATAGAAGTAAAGTCAACAATATAAATATTGCAAATATTCCAATTATCACTTTTTGGACCACAATTTTATCTATTAAATATCACCCATAAATAAAATTAAGATTAGAGACATTACAACTTATTATTTTTTCATTCATTTCAATGTTTATTTAGCTTTAATAATTTAGGCCATGTTACACCTTTATTTTCCCACCTAATGATCATAGAATTAGAATGAAAAATCCAAAGAAATTAGAAAAACCTTAGGAACCTTCCTTAAAATTTTGGACCCGTTAGAATTCAATATTGTTGCACCCATTCTCTACAACTACCACTTGTGCCCCTTCCATGTAGCTAGTTTTGTTGAACTTGACATCCAATTTTATTTGAGCATTTGTGACCTTACTTTATCTAGTATTTTAGTGTTCTAAAACCAAAACCTCAATAAACTTAGTAGACTCTAATATATAAGAAAACATTCACTTTTCACTTACTATGCTATCATATTCTCAATATTTCTCTCTACACATATCTCCAATGTGATTTTTAGGTGCATACATAAAAATACGTTTGAGAGAATATAATTTTAAATTTGAAGTAATAGATCCATCCTCTTTTATTTTCATGGTTCTTAACTTGTAGTTTTCCTTTATTTATTTTATATTAACTCCCTAATTCTCTCAATCCTCATCATCCCAAGCCATATAAACCTTCATCTATTATCTTCAAATATAGAAATGTAGCCATTAAAATAATTATAATCTCCCATTAATTCAATTCTTATCATTGTTAAGGTTTGTGATCACTTAATTCCATCTTCCTTATCACCCATCATGATAACATACCACTATTGTTGCAGCTATTGTCTCCTAGGTTTTCTTGTCACATATTTATATACACACTATCATAACCCCTTAGTTCTAAACACATAATTGAAATTCTCTAGTTACTTTGTGCATTTTGTTAGAATATACCCATGTAATGGGACTAATTAAGGAAATATCCCTTTTATCACTAACTATTTTCATGTCTTGATAGATTATATCAACATATATCACTTTATAGACAGTTCCATGATATATTTCAAGTAGAAAAATCTTAAAGTTAAAGATATATCATTGATCAAAGTTTTAAAATATTTAGAGAAGAAACTAGTCACACCAAATATGATCATATATGGCTCTTCCACATAGCTAGTAGTCACCTATGCTCATTCTATATCTATACATGTTCCTTTTCCACAAAAACCTTGCGAAGATTACAAATTTGTACTGAAACATTCTATAGTGATTTCCAACCCTTTTTATCATTTTAATAGGTGTTTATGCTTTGTTTTAATTATTTTATTTTTATTTCCTAGTCATTTTTCTAATATTCAAGATACATTCTCAAATTCCTATCATTGTGTTTAATTATAATTGATTAGATTAGGATTTTGTCTTATATATCTAAAAGTTTAAATTTGATTTGTGTTTAGTTATTTTTAAAAATATATTAGCCTCACCATATAATTTCTTAGTTAAAACCTAACACTATATATCCTTTTTTTAGTTTACTGAGCCTATAAGTATCTTACGTGGTATCTGTTCAACCAATAAGAGTAAGTTGAGGGTGAACCAGTGGTAGTTTGACTATGGCGACCATTCTGTGAGGAAGATCAATGAAATGTGAGTGGTATGGATCTGCTCTGTGAATGAGATGATGAATCAGTTCGATGGACAGTGGTGTTCGTCTGTAAAGATCTAAGCAGGATAAATATGATGATGTTTCTCAAGGAGGTCAACTTGCAGGAATCTGATCTAGAGCAAGAAGAAAGCCGAAGGGAAAGAGGCCGCTAGTCATAATGATATAACTCTTGCAGCTCGATGTGAAGTCTTTCCAAAAATTCTAAGCTATGCCGATTGCTACTATGGAGTATAATCGCATTAGGGAGACATGACTAGTGTCTCACTGACATGTGATTCTATTTGAATGACTTTTGATTGCCTATAAATATTACGTGGTGTCTATTCAACCAATTAGAGGAAGCTGAGGGCGAACCAGTGGTAGTTTGATTGTGGCAACTGTTTTGTGAGGAAGATCAATGAAATGTGAGTGGTATGGATTTGCTCTGTGAATGAGATGATGAATCGGTTTGGTGGACAGTGGTGTTCATCTATAAAGATCTAAGTAGGATAAATCTGATGCTATTTCTCAAGGAGGTCAACTTGCAGGAAGATCTAGAGCAAGAAGAAAGCTGAAGGGAAAGAGGCCGCCAGTCATAATGATAGCTGTGATGTCTACTAGCAAAGGTAGATCAACATTTATGATAATGCTGCAGAGCATTCAAAGTGGCTCTGAGGACGTCTCGAGGTCGAACATGGGGGCTAGAAGTTAATGCAATGGTTTCAAAAGATCTGAAGGCCATGCCTGGGAGTGGTCTTTCATCGACATGAGTAGGGAATGCACATTTAATGCCTCATTGACTTTATTTTCTGAGACTCTTCGGGGGTCAATGTGTTCAAGAACTGACTCATTTTTTGTAAACCGTAGGGCAGGGGCCGACACTTTTTAGTTTTTGTTGTATATATGGTATTTTAGCCTCTTTGAAAAAGGGAGTTCTTAGTGAAGAGATTGCAAAGAAAGCATTATTCAGACTTTGTAACTCATTTTTATGAATACTACAGTTTTGTAATACAAAAAACTCCTTATTTTTTCTCAATAGAAAGTCATTTCCTTCACAGATTTCCTTTGTTGTTTAGTATTGGTTGTGAGTTGAATGATAAAATTATGTGTATTCCTTTATTTTATTAGATTCCTTTAGTATTGAATGCAAAGAATATTATGTCATAGTGTAGGTTTATGTTAGTGATATCTTTCTATTGCATTTATATATGTGAAAAAATAATTATTTTCCTTGTGTTAAGCATTAGAATAGTTAGAACCTTACATGGAATTGCTTTTGCAGACATAAATCTCTGTGTTGTGAGATTGTTTAGCTTTATTGAGATTTCTGTGAGTTCCAACAGTATTGTAATATTTTTATCTTTGGTGTATCACTTGTTAGTGACAGGTTTTAAATTTCAAGTATATCCTCCTTACTCTTTTCCTTACCATTCTTTAGTATTCTCAAGTTATCTTAAGGGGAACCAGCCCATAATCTGGAGGTCCACTTCATTCCTAAGTCACCCACAACCCTGAAGTGTTCCCATGTGTCATTAGGTTGCTACAATTCATAGCTTAGCAAGGGTGCAAACTTTATTTGATAATAGTTTTTGGCACGCCCGATGGGACTCATTAACTATTTTTCAGTCTTAAACTAAAATTATCATATTGTTGTCTGGTATGTGCAGTAGAAATTGCAATCTTTAAAAGAAAAATTTTAGCATACTTGGCGACTCTGAGCTCAGATTTAGCAATTACAGTGCATTAATGCTCATGAGAAGAATGCAGACTAGGAGTAACTTGCCTTTTTTTGAGTATTTGCAGTTGTCCCCGCCTAGAAGAAGGGGGAGGGAAGTCCAGAAGGTTCAAAAAATAGTTGTTTATTTTAGAAGATCCAAGTCAAATCCTTCTGTGAGAAGCCATACTGTTGTTCCAGTTATTATTGCTAAGAGTATCCTAGTTACAATGATTCTAGTAGTGAGAAATCAACCATTTGTTGCTTTTAACCAAGGCAGCCCACTAAATTTGACTCAACATGACAAAATTCCTATTGCTACCTTAAAAAGTATGCCATATTTTAATGGAGAGGATCATACCACCCCAACAGAGCATATAAAAGATGTTGCTAACCTGTGTGTTGTTCATCATGTAATTGAGGAAAATGTTGCACTCAGATTGCTGGCAACGTCATTTAAAGGAAAAGCCTTACAATGTTTTAGAGGCCTTCCTGTCAACTCCATAGAAACATGGGATGAGTTAGGCAACCAGTTGTACAAGTGTTTTGAAGATAAATCGGACCACTTGTCATTGGTGGAGCGACTGTCTACAATCAAAAGAGCTCCTCATGAAGTTATGTCAGATTTCAATCATCGTTTCTAGAGGATGTGTGATAGAATTCCACAAATGGTAATGCCTACTACGAACCATGCATTTTTATACTATTTGAGAGCTCTAAATAGTGATATTTCCACGATGATTCAATCGATGGGAGGGAATACACTTCCTGCAACATATAGTGTAGCTGTTAGAGTTGAAAACAACCTCATATAGGCTGGTAAAATTGCCCCAAGACCACCTATGCCAATATTTCCTGCTTTTCAACCTTCAATCCCTATGCAGTTACCTCCTTTGGCTATTATTCCAAGCGAACCAACATTTCCAACACCTGATACCCAGCCTAACGACCAAGTAAATGCACTTCCAGCTCAGTCTTTTGAACTGCAAGAGATTAAAGGCCTTCTAATGACCTTTGGAAATGAGATAGTTAATCTAAAAAAATAACAAAATCAAGGTTTTAAGCCTTATCAACCCTCATTTCAGTCTAATTACCAACAAAATTAGACCAACAGACTGCCTTATCAACCTTATAATCATGGCCAAAGATTTTCTCCTAACCCAAGGCCATATCAAGCTTATGACTCCAATACTACAAGCACTTCCAAAGAGCATGCACCTGTCTAGAACAATTTAGCTCAAGATTATGAGTGGTGCTTTCCATGTAATCAATCCCATAATCAAAGCACCTATGTAAATGGGTTGCTTAATCAAGCCTTGATGGTTCAGAACAGTTCAACAATATAGTCTAATGTGCCTATAGCAACTGAAGTACAATCGCAAGAGCAACAGACACATGAGTCTACATTCCTAAATTGGAAAGGGGAAGAATTTTGTGCAATTAACCACACTGATTCTTCAATTGCATACAACACACGTAGTAAAAAGAGGTTAATAGATGAAGGACATCAACCCGATACAGTACAGACTCAATCAAAACAAGGGTTGAACCAGAATCAGAATGCTCCTGGCTCATCAAAAGCTAACCAAATCCGAATGCTACCAAGAGGGCAACCTTTGGTAGGAAAGCAACATTTTGATTCATTAGTCCATGTGCCTTCAGTTAAGGGTGATGTTTTTCCTCCTAAAGGTCAAGTTAAACCTACTACATCTTTCAATATACTTGAGCACATGAAGAAAATTAATGTATCCATGTCAATATGGGATTCTCTGAGTATTTTGGGTCAAAAGGACCTGCTTCAATCTGCTTTATCAGGTTTAAGTGTCTTAGATGAACCTAGTATAGAAAAGGAGAAAGTTGTGTTGACTAGTATTGTTGTCGGTGATAAAGAACATCACGCTGCTAAGGTCAAGCCACTTCCTTTTTATTTGTCATTGATCATAGGAGATCATCTTGTTCACAACTGTATGATTGACTCAGGGGCTAGTAGTTTAGTTATGCCCAAACAAATTGTTGATAAGTTGGGAATTGAATATGAGCCACTAGAAAAGGGGGTAGTACAATTGGATGGTACTGTTGTTAACACAGTAGGGGTCATTAAAAATTTGAGCTTAACTTTACATGCCTGTCCAAATTTTGCAATACCACAGGATATCTACATTATTGAGTTTCCCCCGTACTTTTCCCTTTGTTTATCTAGGGATTTTATGGCCAAGATAGGTGGTTACCTATCCTCTGATTGGTCTCATATGTTGTTCAGAATTAGATATGGTACTAGAGTCACTGTTAAATTAGAACCCATAGCCAAAGTTCATATTAAACCTTACAATCCATCTCCTATTAATGCCAACTTGTTTACAAGTGTACAAGTGGAGCAACCTGCTATTTAAGAGGATGAAATTCAAATGAAAAGAACATCAAATATTCTTCCTAAAGAGTGGGTATCTCAAAATCATGAAGTCAATACAGGTAAGCAGTTGGAGGAGGTTGACATTGGTGTTTATATGATGCATGAGACTAACTCTTTTATGCCTAATATTGAAAAGGACAAAGAACAACACAGTGAGCAACATGAAAATGATGTGTGGGAGCTATATTTTGATGGCTCAAGGAGTAGGGTAGGTGTTAGTGGTGGATGCATGTTGGTATCACTAGAAGGTCAAAAGTACTATCTAGCTTTCAAATTCTATTTTAGTTGTTCTAATAATTCTGCTGAATATGAAGCTCTAGGGCTTGGAGTGGGAAAGAAAGAGAGGTATTAGCTGTCTAAAGGTTTATGGCGACAATGAGTTGGTTGTCAATCAGGTCAGAAAGATCAATGTTGTAAAAAATGATATACTTAGGTCTTATAGGAATAGAGTATGGGATCTCTTAGAGGGATTTGAGGCATTTAATCTGATTTCCATTCCTAGAACTCATAATAAGCATGCTGATAGATTAGCTGCAGTAGGATTTGAACATGATATTCCAAAGGAGATTTGTAGTGATAAAACTAGTCAGCATATTAAGGTTGTAATTAGGTTTGCTATGCCTGATAATAATATGCACTGGAAAGTGTTTGATAGTGACCATCAGATTGTCATCTTTTTAAGAGAAGAAGCTAAGTTTTCACATACCAATCAGGAAAAGTTACAACACCAGTACAGTGACCATGTTATTCAGCTAAGAAACAACAAGTTTCCAAAAGGCTTGGTCACTCTAGAATATGTTTTTAATACAAATGATGAAGCTAGAAAAACCAAGGGGAGTATTCAAGTTCAAAAAGATCACTATGAAGAAGTTGAAGTTTTCAAAGAAAATCTTCTTAAGAATTTAATGATATCTTTGCCTGACAATATACTAATTTAAAGGGATTTAATCCCCAGCTTGCTCAACATACCATTGAACTTGAGCCTAATGTCAAACTTGTTAGGCAGGAACAGAGGCCAGTGAATCCTAAGTTAGAGCCTTTAATGAAAAGGGAACTAGATAAGTTGATTGAAAGCAACATTATTTTCCCCATTAAGCATACTTCATGGGTTTCAAACCTAGTACTAGTAAGGAAGAAAGATGGTGAAATAAGAATTTGTGTAGATGTTCATGACTTAAATAGGGTCTCCTTAAAGGACCGTCATCCTCTGCCATCTATGGAGCAGATACTTCAGGTAGTTTTAGGGTTTGAAAGGTTTTCCTTATTAGATGGCTATTTCAGTTACAACTAGATATTAGTGAAAAAAGATTAGTACAAAATAGCCTTCACCACAAAGTGGGGAACTGTGGCCTATCAAAAAATTCCCTTTGGTTTATCTAATGTTGGGGAAACCTTTCAAAAAGCCATGGATATGGCCTTTCAGGGTCTAATGTACAAGATAGTCTTAGTCTATCTTGATGATATCACTATTTTTTTTAAGGAGGCTAAGGATCATTTGAGTCATTTGAGGCAAATTTTTGAGAAATTTAGGGAATTTGGGATATCACTTAATCCCAAAAAGTGTGTGTTTTTTGTTCAAGAAGGAAGATTTCTTAGTTATGTGGTGTCTAAATAGGGTATCACTATCGACCCTGAAAGAATAAGTGGTATCTTAGGTCTTCCTTTACTAGTGCACAAAAAAGGTTTGCAGAGTTTTATTGGTAGGATTAACTTTGTTAGGAGGTTTATCCCTGACATTGCTGATCTATTAAGTCCACTAAATCATATGCTGAGAAAGAATGTACCTTTCAACTGGACTAAGGGTGGGAGAAGAAATTTTGAGCTTATAAAAGAGGCATTAGCAGCCGCACCTACACTTTTGAATCCTAATTTTTCTAAAGATTACATTTTGTATGCCTATGGAAATATTGATTCACTTTTAGCCATGCTTGTATAGCGAAATGATGAAGGATCTGAACAACACGTGGCGTTCTTCAGTCAGGGACTGAAAGATTATGAGGTCAAGTATACTTTTGTAGAGAAACATGTTCTCGCTGTTATAAGAAGCTTAAAGAAGTTTAGGCACATGCTTTCCAATAACAAGATTATACTGATGGTTTCTCATCCAAGTGTGAAAGAGTTTTTACTAAACAAAGATTTGAGTGATAAAAGAGCTAGTTGGGTCACTAAGGTGATGGAGTATGACCTTGAAATAAAGGTTACAAAACCAATAAGAGGGAGAGGTCTCTACGAACAACTTATAGAGGACAAAAACAACAACATAAAGGAGGAAGAAGGTTCTGTTTTAACACTTCAAAATGGACAACAAACTGCTATACTTGCTCCTACAGGTTGGATTGTGGGAATGACACATTTTTTATTGACTGGTGAGTGCCCTCCTGATCTAACAAAATCTAGAAGAAGATATTATCAACTGCAATCCATACCATATGTTCTTTTAAATGGTTTGCTGTTTATAAGAGATTTTCATGGTGTCCTATTGAGATGTATTGAAGCTGATCAGGTTGATAAAGTATTGCATGAATTCCATCAAGGGTCAGCTAGTGGACACTTTTCTCCAAGGGATACAACTCTCAAAATAATGAAAGGAGGCTATTACTGGCCTACCTTATTCAAAGATTCTCATTTATGGGTGAGGAAATGTAAGAAATGTGCCATTTTTGTTGGAAAAGAGAAGCTGTCAGCCCTCTCGCTGCAACCAATTCAAATTGATCAACCCTTCATGAAATGGTGTTTGGATTTCATTGGGGTTATAAACCTACCATCAAGTGCAAGCCACAAGTGGGTGCTCACAACAACTGATTATTTTTCAAAATGGACTAAAGCTATGGCACTCAAAGAGGCTAATGAATCTGCTATCTTGAATTTCTATGAAGAGTTAGTTACTAGATTCGACATCCCAGATTCTATTATCTCAGACAATGCCCTTGCTTTTGTGAGTATTAAAATTTCCAACTGGACTGTCAAGAATAATATATATCTGAATACATCCTCTAATTATTATCTGCAGGGCAATGGACAGGCTGAGTCCACTAATAAGAATCTCTTGAGGATCATTAAGAGAACTATGGAAGACAATCAAAGAGCCTAGCATACCAAGCTAAAATCAGCCTTGTGGGCTGATAGGATTATGTCAAAAAGGTCTACAAGACTTTCTCCATACATGCTAGTGTATGGAAAAGAGGCAAGACTGTCCATTTCAGTTGAACTCCTAGCCCTTGATCTGGTAAACCAACTTGATATGATTGAGGAGGAGCCTATGATAGGAAGGTTAGCTCAGTTAATTGAACTTGAGGAACTCAAAGCTCAAGTAGTGAAAAAGATTGAACAACATCAGGCTCAAATGAAAAGTTCATTCGATAAAAAGGTGTCTCCCAGAGTGTTCTAGGAAGGTGACATAGTGCTAAAGTGGGATGAATTGAAAAGCAAGCTTGGAAAGCACTCCAAATTTGATGCATTTTGGATTGGGCCATATATCGTTGCTAAGAAGAAACAACATAATGCTTTCCAACTATCTAGGTTGGATGGTGTAGTGGAACTAATCCTGGCAGCGAATGGGATTCACCTCAAACATTGCTTTTGAGGTATGGACCTAAATTTGTACATAGCTGTTAAAATCCTAGGTATCAATAACTGCTTTTGCACCTTAGATTAGATGTAGTTTTCATTCCCTAAGTGTTGTTTCAGCAGAGGTGAATAGTTCTTCATCTACTATTTTGTCTTGGATGGGCCATAGCCTTGTATGTGTCTGTCTTCTGAGTTACTGGAGTCCTAGGTGAGTTTTCTAAGGGGGGAGCTAGGTTCCCAATGAATCCATGCCCAATGGATAGGCCTAGGCTAAATTGGTTTGCATGTTTAGTAGGCAAACATCCAGCTGAGGTTGCCATAAATGTTACCCGATTTTCACCTGCACGCTCAATCAGGTAGGGTAATCTATGTTTTCAAGTGTTCATGAAGGCCAAATGGAGGAACATTTGCATCAAGGTTACATATTTTGTAACTTGTTTGCTTCTTATGCAGTTGTAGGGGAAAATTATGTTTTAAATTTGGCACATGGATTAAATGTGGCTCCCATAAGGGTTGAGCCCAATGTGCAGGTGCTCGGTTTTCATTGGGAAGGTCTTCATCTTATGTATTTTCCTTGCTTTCCCCCTTTCAGTTTTGGTTCCGATCCCGCTTTGCTTTCTTTTGTTTGGGGGTTCTTTACTTTGGTGGAGGCAGAATCAGAACGGGGGATGGACTTGGAAATGTTGGTTAGTCTCAGTTTTAGTTTCCATCTCGACTCCAACTCCACCTTTTCTTTTTGAAATGCTCGGGTCACCATGAGTTTTTCTATCTTTCTCCACTTGGGAAGAGCTCTCGCCGATAGTTGTTCACAAGGTTAGCGTCAGGGATAATGGTTTACGGTCGGTGTGATCTCTCACCAACTTGTTGTGGTCTTGCCGAAAGGAGGTGTCATCAGTATAAAGTCTGGCCAACAGTGTGGACTCTTGCCAAAATGGTTGCACTCAGGGAAAGGAGTTAGCATCAATGTGATGTCTCACCAAAAGGGGGTGCTCTCGCCAAAATATTTGAGTTCAGCATAATGTCTTGCTGATTTGATGAAGTCTCACCAATGTTTTAGCTCTTCGGTGTGACTGATGGGAGCTTGCTAAGACCTTTTCCTGACTTGTTTATCTTGTCGATAGGTGTGTTCATGTTGAGCATTGCTGAGACTCTTGCTGATGGTCTAAATGCAATGGTATCTACTGTGAGTTGCTTTTGGTATGACCTCTTGCCGAAAGTGATAGTATTACCAATTGGTTTTGGATATCGGTACGACTCTTAAGGGTTCACTATCATGTCTGTCCGACAACAATAGTCTTGCTGATGATTTTGGGATATCGATATAACTCTTGCAGCTTGATGTGAAGTCTTTTCGACAATTCTAAGCTATGCTGATTGCTGTTGTGGAGTATAATCACATCGGGGAGACATGACTAGTGTCTCACTGACATGCGATTCTTTTTGAACGAATTTTGACTGCCTAAAAATATTACGTGGTGTCTATTCAACCAATTAGAGGAAGTTGAGGGTGAACCAGTGGTAGTTTGATTGTGGTGACTGTTCTGTGAGGAAGATCAATGAAATGTGAGCGGTATGGATCTGCTCTGTGAATGAGATGATGAATCGGTTTGGTGGATAGTGGTATTCATCTGTAAAGATCTAAGCAGGATAAATCTGATGTTGTTTCTCAAGGAGATCAACTTGCAGGAAGATCTAGAGCAAGAAGAAAGTTGAAGGGAAAGAGGCCGCTAGTCATAATGACAGCTATGATGTCTACTGGCAAAGGTAGATCAACATTTATGATAATGCTGCAAAGCATTCAAAGCGGCTTTGAGGAGGTCTCGAGGTCAGACACGGGGGCCATAAGTTAATGCGATGGTTTCAAAAGATCTGAAGGCCATGCCTGGGAGCAGTCTTTCACCGACATGAGTAGGGAATGCACATTTAATGCCTCATTGACTTTATTTTTTGAGACTCTTTGGGGGCCAACATGTTCAAGAACCGACTCATTTTTTGGAAACCCTAG
>VDFB02000002.1:221670878-221681671 GCA_007258455.2 Sequoia sempervirens
CATTAATGAAAAAGATAGTAGATATTGGAAGTTCATTACATGTCTCATGTATGTTTTAGTGTTTAATTTGTTCAAGAGCTTGATTAGGTCAAGAATATGTTCTATAAGCTATGTTCTCTTGACACTACTCAACATTTTCCCTACACATTTTCTCTTCAATCCAGACATTTCTTAACTCCTTCCCTTGTTAGCCCTTGGTTGTTCTCAAGTGTAATTATTTTTCTATGCATCTTGCAGTCTGTATGTATGATCAATCATCAGTCTCCACGATGGTAAATTTCAACGAATATTTATTTTTAAAAAAAATTGCATTGTTTCATCGCAATTTCGACGAACACAACTAATGAATCACTGAAAAGGTCCGATGAAGTTGCTATAGCTGCGATAAAGGCTTCATCATAACTCCTTGCCCATTTTATTGCAATTTTGATGGAATTTTTGGTGTTGTTTCGATGCTACTCCTTTCCCATTTCGTCGAAATAGTGATGAACTTCTGGTGTTGTTTCGACGCTACTCCTTTCCCATTTCGTCGAAATGGTGACAAACTTTTGGTGTTTTTTTGACGCTACTCCTTGCCCATTTCATTGAAATTGAGACAAATTTCTGGTGTAATTCGTCAGTGGATACACGAAGTTTTCGTTGATATTTCGACAAACATCCGTGTCATTTTATGATGTCGACAACCGATGAATCTATGTCGTTATTTTGACATTTAATTCGTCGTCGGCCTTTCCACGAAAAAATAGCAACGAAAATATTTTCGTCATTTCGTCGCTTTTTCAACAAAGATTTGTCAAACGACCAACAAACATCTATCAAAAAATGGTGTCAAATTCAATAGTGATTCCAAAGGAAAGATATAACAATAACACAATCATCCACTATTCAATATGAACTAGGTGCAAGTATCACACTAAGGGAATACATATTTAAAAATGAGGATGATTGAGGAATATTCCCCAATTCCTAAGCATGGAGTTCAAGGTGTCTAATCCTTTTTAGAAGGTGAAGGTAGGGTGAAAAGAGGAAATGGTGGAAATGGGGAAGCTAAAGTGGGTAGAGGAGGAAAACTAAGCTTGGGAAAAGGTGGAATAGAAGGGATATTTAGAGGAGGAATGCTCATGTTTGGCAGAGGAGGTACATTAGGGAGAGGAGGAACACTCTTGAACTTAGGGAGAGTGGTGGGCATATTATGAAGAGGATGATCAACAACATTTGGAATACTAATATGAATCTGACAAAACTAACAAGTTGCAGATGAAAGCCCACCCAACAACCGGTTAAGCAATAAAAACCCTACAATTTTAATGAATTCTGAGCCAAAAACTATTTTAGAGATATTTTCCCAAAAACTTTAATAGAGACTTTAGTCCGATTATAAAAATATTTCCCCAAAATTTTCAATAAAATATCGTAGAAAATATTTTACAAAATATTTTTATGAAAATGGAAAAATTGTACTCAGAAATTTTGATAAAAGTGTAGGATAACCTCATGGACGTCTACCAAAACACCAGTGATCTCATCTCTCAAGCTCACCAACAGGAAAAAAATCCTCAACAGAAGGAAGGGTGGGAGGTCTACTCTGATACCATGTTGGAGCAAAGCTCCAAATTATCCAAGAACAACCTACAACTCAACCCTCACAGCCGAGAAAAAATAATCACCAAATTTGTGATAAGCTTTATTAAAATTTAAGATTATGATAATCATGTACATAGAAGCCTATTAAATAGATAAGAAAAAGTGGTGAATAGACTCACCGATGAATCACAGGTGAAACTACGTGAGACAAATGTAGGAAGATTATTAAATGCTCCACTATGCAAATATTAAATATATGTCCTAAGTTAAACTTAAGACAATGTGTAAAAGGTAAAAACCTATTTACACCAATACCCCCAAGTTTTTGTGGGATACCTTTCTCCTTTTAGGTGAAAACCCTGGAAGTGCAAAAGAGAAGCCCCTACAAAAATTTGTGGTACACCTCTAAAAAACATACATACATACATATGTACATACAATCTTACATACATACATATAAGCAAACATACATACATATAGGCATACATACATTGATACATACATACATACATACAAGCATGCATACATACATGTCATACAAGTATACATACATACAAACATACAAATATATATATACATACATTCAATAGACTTGCATTTAACACAAAGCAAGACATAATGTGATTGCATTATAACACACTTGTGTTATGTCTTGTTAGACATGTCTTGGGCACAAACACAAAAACCATGTTGAAAAACTAAGAAATAACACAAGCGCATTATAACGCGCTCGCATTGTTTATTTCTTTGGGAATACCTAAGCCTTGGGCTTGGTATTTTCCTTGGAATACCAACCCAAAGGCTTGGAGTTCCTTCCCAATGACCAAAGACGTGTTTATGCAAATTCTACAATATTTCTCATAATAGTGTTCGTGTTAAGCATCAGGTTTGTACATGTTTCAAGGTCAAACAAATTGAACACCTAGGTAATGTTAGGATCTCTCTTAGCTATCTAACAATGTATTTTTTTTCACATGTTGACAATGTTAAGCCTTTGATCTATAATTTCTTTTTTGTGTCTTTTTTTGGAAAAAATAGTGTTTTTTGTTATAAATTAATCATTCATCAAAATTTCAAATAAATTGCATTTTTAGAAACTAGACTCCATTCTATGCATATTAAAAAAAATATATTTTCAATTAGTTATCAAAATTTATAGGGATAGCACGGCCAAAATTATATTTTTCACGAAGTGTCCACTTTGAAAATTAGTAAAAAATCAAATATTCATTAAAAAATTATTAGAAAATTTGAGCATAAACTACATACTATTATCTAATTTCTCATTGAAGCGATTTTAAAAATACCACAAAAAAATTAACCTTTTGAGGGAGCCACAAAAGTTGCTATGTTATGGTTTTTTGACAAAAACAACACCAATTTCTATGGCCCCCTCTTTTGAACCCCTTAATCTCAACCATTTTTTTAAAAAAAAAATAGTTTAGAAAGTGGACTCGAAGCACTACGATCCTTGTTTTTGTTGAATCTCAAAATTTTGAGTGTAACTATCCTCAATTTCACATCCAAGGTCAGTATTTCATGATTTCATAAAAAAAAGTGGCCACTTAAGCCCCCTTTTTGGCCCCCCATCTTTTTGCACATACCCACCATTCCTTGAGGGAGCCACAAAAATTTCTATGTTATGGCTTTTTGACAAAAATGACACCAATTTCTATGGCCCCCTCTTTTGAACTCCTTAATCTCGACCATTTTTTAAAAAAATTAGTAGTTTAGAAAGTAGAATCGAAGCACTACGATCCTTTTTTTTGTTGCATCTCAAAATTTTGAGTGTAACTATCCTCAATTTCATGTCCAATATCAATATTTCCTTATTTCAAAAAAAAAAGTGGCCACTTAAGCCCCCTTCCCCCCCCATCTTTTTGCACATACCCACCATTCCTTATGTAAACAATAAACAATGAACCATATGCCCCCCTTAAAATTTTCGTGCACTTTCTACACTAACGTTTTGAGGAGAAATAAAGTGATCCCTTGCTATAAGGAATACACCTAACACAAGGCTATGTAACCCCTTTTCCCCCCAAGTATAGGGACAAAGATGAGCCCAAAATGGATGTTGACATGTTGCTCCTTGCAAAACAAAATATGATTGCATAAAGCATAGTTTATACCCCCATGCATGGTAGTGATTATTGTGTGATACTACAAATACCACATAGCAAGGAGTAAAGCATATGAATTTTAATCTATCATGCATTCAACTTGATCCCCATAAGGATGAAATTATCTCAATTTCTTCTTTAAAGCACAATATTCATCAATAGTATGTCCAAATATTCTATGATATGCACAATAAGATGCATGTGTATTCTTGTGTTTAGTGTAATTTTTTTCATGCACTGGTGGTAGTGTAATTAATCCCAAGTTTAATAATGCAGCTAGACTACTCTCAATCTTTGATAAAGGACATGGAGGGGGTAAAAAACCTTTCTTAATGGGACCATGGACTTTGTACTTCTTGGTTGGTGGAACAAATGTTTGATGTAAAGGTGGAGGACCTTGGTAACCTAATCCTCTTGTATCTTTAGAGGATATTTTCTCCAAAAGGGAGTGGATATCATGTTCATTCTTTATGTCACATCCTTGTTTTGTCAATATCTTATAGCCTTGTCTATATGTTTTATCCAAGTTAACGGGTGTGTTTGTAACTTTATGCTCATAAGATGGAATGTTGGTTTATTTTTTTTCCATGTGATTGTTATTGATAGGTGTGTTCATGTGCATCAGTTGAGGTATGAATTGCAAGTCACTTTTTTAATGCAATGTGGAAAGCATTTCAAGTGGTGGTATGATAGGTGGTGTTGGGTGATTGGGAAATCTCATGGAAGGATAAAAGGTTGCATTATTGTCAAGGTTGTGTAAATAATTATGTATGAATTCATTCATGATCTCCTCATCTCGCCCCAAGATATCTACATCACAAGGACATGTGTTGGGAGGTGAAGGATCATGAATATTCTCATCAAAATTAGGGTCATCACCAAACACACAACTTGAAACATCAACTAAGGATTTCATAGAATTCAACATCTTACCAAAATATTGAGCCATCATGATGATTATTTTTACTAAGGTTTAGACTGTTATGCAACAAGTGATTGGAAGACAAACAACAAATCTAGATAGAGGATCCTGAGAGAACTCTTTCACAAAATTTCTAAGCCAAAACGAGTTGGAGGACACAGTCACCCAGGGGCACATTCCTGTCCTAGATAGGTTTTTAGGAAATTCAAGAGTGGATTGCGCATGATATTGTTCAAATATTTTGGGTTTGGTTGTAGAAAATTCTATCACTAAATGTGTTTTTATAATTTACTCAATTTATGCCAATGCAAGTGTGGAACAATATGTGAAAAATAAATGGCAATTTTGAATGCAATTTCCAGATCTAAATGTGATAATTTATTGATTGTAAGATCCCTAAATCTGAAAAGGATACTTTTGATGCAATTTTGAAATAAAATAATACAATTCTTTTAAAAATTTTGAGCTATATTAAAAAATTGTAAATGAATTCAATTAAGGATTCCAAAATAGAGATTTGCAAGCAGAAATAGAGATAGAATTGTGAAAAAAAAATTGTTGATCTAGTGTAAAAGGACATAGGTTCCCAAGGGTGTCTATGTCCTTAATAGGCCTTCTAAAAACTGGAAAATTGAATTTTTATTAGACTTTCTAAATGCTTTGTTTTTTTGTGCAAATAGTTTTGAAAGTCACTATATTTCCATAATTTGTTCAATTTAAGATAATATAACTCAAATGTAAATGTGTAACAATGTTTGAACAAAAAATGACAATTATGAATGCAAATTTCAATGTAGATCTCACCTAAATGACTAAAATAAACCTTAACACAACCTATGATACAATATGATATGCAATTGTTTTTTATTTTTTATATCTTTTATGATGCAAAAATGAAACCCTAAATGAGAAATGCAAAACTTAGATCTATGGTTAATTTTAGAAGATATGTAATGTTAATAGGCCATGTTCATCAAAATGAAACAAATAAAAATAGAATGCTAGGATTAATGTAATAAACCTAGGATTCAAATTGTTGTTTTATGTTATGTGGGGTTTTCTTCTTATGTTTCATTAAGATGGAGATCAACAAGGTGATTAGATTGACTTTCAACCATGAAGGTGATCCAATCAAACCTAGATTTGTATCTTTTAGAGTCTTTGAAATATATTGGAATTGATTTCCCTTGTTTAACCTAATAATACTATGTGCCCTAATATGAAAATGGCAAGATCCCGACAACAAAAAGACTAGAATAGAGATTTGTAGGAAAATTTAGGAAGGATGGAGCATTGTGTACCTATCATATAAAATTTGAATTCAGTTATTGTAGGAGGATATAGGCTCTCAAGGGTATCTTTTTCCTTGTAAGCGTCTCCTACTTCATATTTGTAGTCCTTTAAATTCAAATTTGTGACTCTCTTTTCCACTTAAAAACTTGTTGGATCACTGTCAGATAATTCTATAAGTGAGTTTTTGTGAGTTGACAATGTACAAGGCTTGGAATGCAACAATGAATAAATGATATTCAAACTTCCTTCAATCCTCTCCAAACCTAAAATTTGTACATTCAAAGAGAGAGAAATTGTTGTGTCATTTAGGGGCTTGCTTTGTCAAACCCCATGTCAGTGTTTCCACTTCCACAATGGCAATGTCAATGATAGGAAGGTATATAATGAATCAACAAAGTCCTACAACTCACCACCCTTCAATGGCTTCCTTGAAGGACCGAAGTCATTCACATCACTTCAAGTTCTTGGATCTTGCTTGCTTCATTTCTTGAGTTGCTTGGAGACCTACAACAAGGGTTAGCCTTCACAAACAATGATAACATAAACACTTATGAACTCACATAAGATTTGAAATAATGTTAGGATCTTGAATTTTTGCAATAAATCTCTAAAATTTTGCTCTTGAATTACTTCATAGTGATTATGACAATATATTTTTTCTCTTGACTTTCTATTAGATTTCAAATGATGCAAAAACTATACCTCGATTGGGAATTTGCTCTTGAAAATAAAATCTCAATAGCCACTATTTGCAACTTGAATTTCAAATATTAAAATGTCAATACTAACATATTCAAATTTGGATCTCAACAAAATAGGGGGACTCAAATGCCCAAGAGAATCATATTCATGGCCCTATTTTCCAAGACTTAGGGTTTTAGGGGTAAAACATTAAATTAATGCATTTGTTCAATTCTTGCAATTTCTCGAAAAATGGAAAAAATATGTTATAGAATGCATAATTTAGGAAATTAAAGGGTCAATTAGGCTCAATAATTAGGGGAGAAAAACATAGTGTGAAACTCTCAATGGAAATAATTTATGACGCTACATTTATCCCCCACTTTTGTGAGAGTATGAACTTACACTCAAACTCATACTAAAGTATAAAATCTATGTCAAGAGGGGTCTGATTGTCCAAATGTTGAGGAGATAGGATGACTAAGGATCTAGGGGGAGTGCACAAGCCCCCATAATCCAAGATCCCATGGCAAGACAACATAAGCACAAAATAACCCACACATGTATGAAATGCAACAAGAAAACATACACAAACATACATGATGAAAAACATGAGGTACACATGACGAAAAACATGACATAAAATAACATGTAAATGAAAAAAAAATGAATACAAACATGATGTAAAAACAATGCAAACACAAAGAAAATGAAAAAAAACACAAGGTTAGTACTAAAAGGTTTGATTTGGTAAGGAAAAAAGACCGCGGTCTTAAATTGTCTCAAAAACCAAACTTCATCCATCGAATAAATGAATGCTCCCATGAAGACTAGCAAGTTGTGTATGCCACATCACTCATGGGCCACATGGATCTACTAGATATCAAGATGCATTATCCTAGGTGTTCATGCAATATGATGGGTTCCACAAGGATAGAAAGTTGTTTTATGTGTAGCGTCCATGTTAAGGCATTCATGACTCACACAATAGAAAAGTTTGATATTTTCTAGGTGAATCACAAATAGAAAGGAAACATAGGCTGAAGTCTGATATTCACCAAGTGAGCCTCCAAGACAAGGTAAAAAATGAGAAACACACTAGGTCTAATGAAGTTTGATATTTACTAGGTGCATACCCATAACCATGCCAAGATTTATCCTCCTTGATAACCTTGATAAGGTGCTACAAAATAATCAAGATGTTATGACAATGCCACACTAAGTTCAATGTGCATGAATAAAGTGAAGAAAAAATGTCAAAATCACCTAAGGAGGTGCATAAACTCACCTAAGGGGCATATGAAGAATAAAAAAATAAGGCTAAAACCTTAAAGGGTGTTATAACAACACCAACACAAAAGGTGATTTACAAAAACAACAAAGGGAATTTGTTCAAAATATGAAAGGTCACGCCTTAGGGAATATCATACATGACATCACCACCAAGAGAGGACTAATCATGAAATAGAAACTCATGCCTTAGGGTATAGTAACTATAGCATTACCACCAAGGGGAATGGTGTATGCCAAGAAAGATCACAAACTTAGAGGAAATCAAACCCAATATCACCACAAAGGAGACAGAAACATAGATTGAGAAGGCCACACTTAGATAGACAAGGTCATACTTTCTAGGAAATATATGCTTTCATCACTAAAAGGGTACCATTCCTTATGTAAACAATGAGCAAGGAACTATATGAACCCCTTAAAATTTTAGTGTACTTTCTACACTAATTTTTTGAGGAGAAACAAAGTGATCCCTTGCTATAAGGAATACACCTAACACAAGGCTATGTAACCCCTTTTCCCCCCAAGTGTAGGGACAAAGATGAGCCCAAAATGGATGTTGACATGCTTCTCCAAGTTGTGAAACAAAATATGATTGAATAAAGCCTAGTTTATACCCCCATGCATGGTAGTGAGTATTGTGTGATACTGCAAATACCACATAGCAAGGAGTAAAGTATATGAATGTTAATCTACCATGCATTCAACTTGATCCCCATAAGGATGAAATTATCTCAATTTCTTCTTTAAAGCACAATATTTATCAATAGTATGTCCAAATATTCTATGATATGCACAGTAAGAACATGTATGTGTATTCTTGTGTTTATTGTCTCTTTGTTCATGCACTGATGGTAGTGTAATTAACCCCAAGTTTAATAATGTAGTTAGACTACTCTCAATCTTTGATAAAGGATGTGGAAGGGGTAAGAAACCTTTCTTAATGGGACCATGGACTTTGTACTTCTTGGTTGGTGGAACAAATGTTTGATGTAAAGGTGGAGGACCTTGGTAACCTAATCCTCTTGTATCTTCAGAGGATATTTTCTCCAAAAGGGAGTGGATATCATGTTCATTCTTTATGTCACATCCTTGATTTTTCAATATCATAAAGCCTTGTCCATATGTTTTCTCCAAGTTAACAAGTGTATTTGTAACTTTATGATCATAAGAGGGAAATTTGGTTGATGTGTTTTCCCTGTAATTGTTATTGATAGGTGTGTCCATGTGAATTGGTTGAGGTATCAATTGCAAGTCACTTTTTTTATGAAATGTGGAAAGCATTTCAAGTGGTGGTATGATAGGTGGTGTTGGGTGATTGGGAAATCTCATGGAAGGATAAAATGTTGCATTATTGCCAAGGTTGTGCAAAGAATTATGTATGAATTCATTCATGATCTCCTCACCTCGTCCCAAGATATCTACATCACAAGGAGACATGTTGGGAGGTGAAGGATCATGAATATTTTCATCAGAATTAGGGTCATCACCAAACAGACAACTTGAAACATCAACTAAGGATTTCATAGAATTCAACATCATACCAAAATATTGAGCCATCATGATGATGCTTTTTACTAAGGTTTAGACTGTTATGCAATAGGTGATTGGAAGACAAACAACAAATTTGGATAGCTCAGATCCTAAGAGAAATATGTCACAAAAAAATTGAAGCAAAATGAGTAGGAGGACACAGTCACCCAAGGGTGTTCCTTTCCTAGATAGGTTTTCAAGAAATTCAAAAGTGGACTATGCATGATATTGTTCAAAGATTTTGGGTTTGGTTGTAGACAAATCTATCACTAAATATGTTTCCAGAATCTACTCAATTTATACCAGTGCAAGTGTGTAACAATATGTGAAAAATAAATGGCAATTTTGAATGCAATTTCTAGATCTAAATGTGATAATTGATTGATTGTAAGATTCCTAAATCTGAAAATGATACTTTTGATGCAATTTTGAAACAAAATAATGCATTTTTTCTAAAAAAAATTAGCTATATTAAAAATTCCTAAATGAATGCAATTAAGGATTCCAAAACAGAGATCTGCAAGCAGACATAGAGATAGAATTGTGCAAAATTTTGTTGATCTAGGTGAAAAAGGACATATTAGGTTCCCAAGGGTGTCTATGTCCTTGATAGGCCTTCTAAAAATTGAAAATTTGAATTTTTATTAGACTTTCTAAATGCTTTGTTTATGTGTGCAAACAGTTCTAAAAGTCACTATATTTTCATAATTTTTTCAATTTAAGATAATATGACTCAAATGTAAATGTGTAACAATGTCTTAACAACAAATGATAATTATGAATGCAATTTTCAATGTAGATCTACCTAAATGACTAAAATAAACCTTAACACAACCTATGATACAATATGATATGCAATTGTTTCTCAAATTTTTTATGCCTTTTATGATGCAAAAATGAAACCCTAAATGAGAAATGCAAAAAATATAATGCAAAACTTAGATCTAGGGTTAATTTTAGAAGATATGTAATTTTAATAGGCCATCTTCACCAAAATTAAACAAATAAAAAGAGAACCCTTGGCTTAATGTGATAAACCTAGGATTCAAATTGTTGTTTTATATTATGTGGGGTTTTCTTATTATGTTTCATTAAGGTGTAGATCAACAAGGTGATTAGATTGAATTTCAACCATGAAGGTGAGACAATCAAACCTAGATTTGTATCTTTTAGAGTTTTTGAAATAGATTGGAATTGATTTTCCTTGATTAACATAATTAGACTATGTTCCCTTATATGAAAATGGCAAGATCCTGACAACAAATAGACTAAAATAGGGATTTGCAGGCATATCTAGGAAGGATAGAGTGTTGTGTACCTATCATATAAAATTTGAATTTAATTATTGTAGGAGGATATAGGCTCTC
>VDFB02000002.1:221690187-221846495 GCA_007258455.2 Sequoia sempervirens
CACTTGATGAGCGCAAGAGTCTCAGACTTAGAAAATAACCCACAAATAAGAGTAGAATAATTTTATTATTCAGAAAAAATGGAGCTTCTTACATGCAGAGGATCTCAAATCCCCAAGTTCTACAACACATGCAAGTTGCAGAAAGCTACAGAATCACCCTTTCACAATATGCGAGCTTGTCCCTAAAAAGTTACCCAAAAATTAGAAACCCACCCATAAATAGAGCTCCTCTTTAGTTTGGAGCCAAATCAAAATTCAAATTTGAGTTTAGGCGGTTTGGCGCCGAAAAATTACAACTTGAAGTTCAAATTTCAAAAGACCATTTGCAATTGTATCTTCTAGAAAGTGAGCCAACTTCCCGGGGCCATAACTTTTGATCCGAGACTCTGATTCGCGAACTGTTTGAACCGTTGGAAAGGTCTCGAAGTCAATAATGCGCTCAAAATTTTCTATGCCAATTTCAGCAAGTTTTAGGGCTGATCCGGGAGCTCTAAGTGCCTCAAATCTAACTCGAAAGATTTTCAAGTGTAAATCTGGGAAACTAAAACTGCAATATCTTTCAACCCAGGAATAGAAAATAAAAATCGTAAATTGGGAATTTCATTATGACAAAAAGGGTATCCAAAAATATAAAAACATCTAAAAACTGAGAAACTTGAAATTTAACTATTTTTGGGTGATGCAAGATTGCCCTTACACTACTGGATGCTCCTGCATCAGATATTCACCAAGTGAGCCTCCAAGACAAGGTAAAAAATGAGAAACACACTAGGTCTAATGAAGTTTGATATTTACTAGGTGCATACCCATAACCATGCCAAGATTTATCCTCCTTGATAACCTTGATAAGGTGCTACAAAATAATCAAGATGTTATGACAATGCCACACTAAGTTCAATGTGCATGAATAAAGTGAAGAAAAAATGTCAAAATCACCTAAGGAGGTGCATAAACTCACCTAAGGGGCATATGAAGAATAAAAAAATAAGGCTAAAACCTTAAAGGGTGTTATAACAACACCAACACAAAAGGTGATTTACAAAAACAACAAAGGGAATTTGTTCAAAATATGAAAGGTCACGCCTTAGGGAATATCATACATGACATCACCACCAAGAGAGGACTAATCATGAAATAGAAACTCATGCCTTAGGGTATAGTAACTATAGCATTACCACCAAGGGGAATGGTGTATGCCAAGAAAGATCACAAACTTAGAGGAAATCAAACCCAATATCACCACAAAGGAGACAGAAACATAGATTGAGAAGGCCACACTTAGATAGACAATGTCATACTTTCTATGAAATATATGCTTTCATCACTAAAAGGTTACCATTCCTTATGTAAACAATGAGCAAGGAACTATATGAACCCCTTAAAATTTTAATGTACTTTCTACACTAATGTTTTGAGGAGAAACAAAGTGATCCCTTGCTATAAGGAATACACCTAACACAAGGCTATGTAACCCCTTTTCCCCCCAAGTGTAGGGACAAAGATGAGCCCAAAATGGATGTTGACATGCTTCTCCAAGTTGTGAAACAAAATATGATTGAATAAAGCCTAGTTTATACCCCCATGCATGGTAGTGAGTATTGTGTGATACTGCAAATACCACATAGCAAGGAGTAAAGCATATGAATGTTAATCTACCATGCATTCAACTTGATCCCCATAAGGATGAAATTATCTCAATTTCTTCTTTAAAGCACAATATTTATCAATAGTATGTCCAAATATTCTATGATATGCACAGTAAGAACATGTATGTGTATTCTTGTGTTTATTGTCTCTTTGTTCATGCATTGGTGGTAGTGTAATTAACCCCAAGTTTAATAATGTAGTTAGACTACTCTCAATCTTTGATAAAGGATGTGGAAGGGGTAAGAAACCTTTCTTAATGGGACCATGGACTTTGTACTTCTTGGTTGGTGGAACAAATGTTTGATGTAAAGGTGGAGGACCTTGGTAACCTAATCCTCTTGTATCTTTAGAGGATATTTTCTCCAAAAGGGAGTGGATATCATGTTCATTCTTTATGTCACATCCTTGATTTTTCAATATCATAAAGCCTTGTCCATATGTTTTCTCCAAGTTAACAAGTGTGTTTGTAACTTTATGATCATAAGAGGGAAAGTTGGTTAATGTGTTTTCCCTGTAATTGTTATTGATAGGTGTGTCCATGTGAATTGGTTGAGGTATGAATTGCAAGTCACTTTTTTTATGAAATGTGGAAAGCATTTCAAGTGGTGGTATGATAGGTGGTGTTGGGTGATTGGGAAATCTCATGGAAGGATAAAAAGTTGCATTATTGCCAAGGTTGTGCAAAGAATTATGTATGAATTCATTCATGATCTCCTCACCTCGTCCCAAGATATCTACATCACAAGGACACATGTTGGGAGGTGAAGGATCATGAATATTTTCATCAGAATTAGGGTCATCACCAAACAGACAACTTGAAACATCAACTAAGGATTTCATAGAATTCAACATCTTACCAAAATATTGAGCCATCATGATGATGCTTTTTACTAAGGTTTATACTGTTATGCAATAGGTGATTGGAAGAAAAACAACAAATTTGGATAGCTCAGATCCTGAGAGAAATATGTCACAAAAATTTTGAGCCAAAATGAGTAGGAGGACACAGTCGCCCAAGGGTGTTCCTTTCCTAGATAGGTTTTCAAGAAATTCAAAAGTGGACTATGCATGATATTGTTCAAATATTTTGGGTTTGGTTGTAGACAAATCTATCACTAAATATGTTTCCAAAATTTACTCAATTTATACTAGTGCAAGTGTGTAACAATATGTGAAAAATAAATGGCAATTTCAAATGCAATTTCTAGATCTAAATGTGATAATTGATTGATTTTAAGATGCCTAAATCTGAAAATGATACTTTTGATGCAATTTTGAAACAAAATAATGCATTTTTTCTAAAAAAAAATTAGCTATATTAAAAATTCCTAAATGAAAGCAATTAAGGATTCCAAAACAGAGATCTGCAAGCAGACATAGAGATAGAATTGTGCAAAATTTTGTTGATCTAGGTGAAAAAGGACATATTAGGTTCCCAAGGGTGTCTATGTCCTTGATAGGCCTTCTAAAAATTGAAAATTTGAATTTTTATTAGACTTTCTAAATGCTTTGTTTATGTGTGCAAACAGTTCTAAAAGTCACTATATTTTCATAATTTTTTCAATTTAAGATAATATGACTCAAATGTAAATGTGTAACAATGTCTTAACAACAAATGATAATTATGAATGCAATTTTCAATGTAGATCTACCTAAATGACTAAAATAAACCTTAACACAACCTATGATACAATATGATATGCAATTGTTTCTCAAATTTTTTATGCCTTTTATGATGCAAAAATGAAACCCTAAATGAGAAATGCAAAAAATATAATGCAAAACTTAGATCTAGGGTTAATTTTAGAAGATATGTAATTTTAATAGGCCATCTTCACCAAAATTAAACAAATAAAAAGAGAACCCTTGGCTTAATGTGATAAACCTAGGATTCAAATTGTTGTTTTATATTATGTGGGGTTTTCTTATTATGTTTCATTAAGGTGTAGATCAACAAGGTGATTAGATTGAATTTCAACCATGAAGGTGAGACAATCAAACCTAGATTTGTATCTTTTAGAGTTTTTGAAATAGATTGGAATTGATTTTCCTTGATTAACATAATTAGACTATGTTCCCTTATATGAAAATGGCAAGATCCTGACAACAAATAGACTAAAATAGGGATTTGCAGGCATATCTAGGAAGGATAGAGTGTTGTGTACCTATCATATAAAATTTGAATTTAATTATTGTAGGAGGATATAGGCTCTCAAGGGTGTCTTTTTCCTTGTAAGGATCTCCTACTTTGTATTTTCAATCCTTTGAAGTTAGATTTGAGACTCCCATTTCCACTTACAAACTTGTTGGATCACCGTCAGATAATTCTATAGGTGAGTTTTTGTGAGTTGACAAGGTGCAAGGCTTTGGAAGCAATAATGAATAAATGATATTCAAACTTCCTTCAATCCTCTCTAAACCTAAAATTTTCACTTTCAAAGAGAGATAAATTGTTGTGCCATTTAGGGGCTTGCCTTATTCAAACCTTGTGTCAGTGTTTCCACTTCCACAATGGCAATGCCAATGATAGGAAAGATAAATTATAGGAAGGAAAGATGAATCAACGAAGTGCTACAACTCACCACCCTTCAATGGCTTCCTTGAAGGACTGAAGTCATGCACATCACTTCAAGTTCTTGGATCTTGCTTGCTTTCTTTCTTGAGTTTCTTGGAGACCTAAAAAAAGGGTTAGCCTTCATGAACAATGATAACATAAACACTTATGAACTCACATAAGATTTGAAATTATGTTAGGATCTTGATTTGCTACAATAAATCTCTAAAATGTTACTCTTTACTTGCTTCAAGTTCACTTGACAATAAATTCTTGCACTTTATTTTCTGTTAGATTTCAAATGATGCAATAACTAGGAATTTATAACGATTTCTCTAATCTCTTGAAAATTAAATCTCGATAGTCAATATTTGCAACTTGAATTTAAAATGTTAAAATTCCAACACCGACTTATTCAAATTTGGATCCCAAAAAAATAGGGAGACTCAAATTCCCAAGGGTGTCCCAATCCTTACCCTATTTTCTATCAAGTTTTACCATCTAAAATTGACTTAAAATGAAATATCTTGATCAATTAGTATAATCTACATTTATGGAAAAGCACATGTCATCTCAACTTGACATAGTGAAACATTACATATTTGGTTCATTTATATTTTTCCTCATTTTTTGACAAAATGTAGTTTCCACATGCTCCTATCATCATCATAAATGAAGATCTACCATCATCTAAGCATTAAATTCACTTAACATACAAGGAATTGAGATTGATAAAAAGTGATTTTGTTAATCATTCATCATAATATGATTGTGAAGTAAATTCATGATAGAGCTAAAGGTGATTAAGAGGCAATAATTAGTAAACAATAATGCAAGGTAAGTGTGTAGAGGAGGCTATTTATAGAGCTTGAGGAAAGAAATTGATGCACACACAATGTTTTCAATTTGATTCAAAATGTTTGAGTTACAAGAAAAAAATTCTAGGTATGTGTTCTTGTAAATATCTGTAATTATATGGATAAATTGAATTTTCTTATCAATAGCTTCAAGATTCAAATTTATAAACTTTGGATAACTAATACAATTTTATCATTTATTTTTATTGTTGGACTCAAATGCATTGCAATTTAGGGAATAATTGAAAAAAAAAACCCAATCCAATTGAAAAATAAGAAACCCTAACATTCAATAATGGATGATATTGCATATTTTTATAGGATCAATGACTAATATAATTAGCAAGACCAAAGAATAATTTAAGGGGATTACCTTTCAAATTAAACCCACTTACAAATTCTAAATAATAGATACAAAGTTAGGGATTTTCAATATAGTTGATTTCAATCAAAGATTGAAGAGTCCAAACAAAACTAAATGGATTGAAAAGATTATGTTAAATGGGTTGGATAAGGTTGTATAATTGCTAGTAGTTTTGCACTACCCAAAACTTGTGTTGGAATGTATGAATTTTTTTATCAAAGCTACAAGAAAGATTTGGATGGTCAAGTGTATGTTGATTTGAGTGAAGATGCAATCCAGTAGATATTTAAAATTTATTTTTACAACAAAGCAATAATAATTAAAGAAATAGTTGCATTAGAGGCATTTGATGAAGATGCAAGAAGGATGACTAACATCAAGGGGATGAAATCCCCATACAAATCATTGTCAAAGATACCAACTTGACACTATATAAAAGTGATTTTATTGAACAGATTGGTGATATGGTAAAAAAGTTTAGGGTATTTGGTTTATCTCATTTTATTGTATTTGCATAATGGATGTTTTTATATATTGAAACAATCCAATCAAAGACAAATACAAATTCAATAATACTTTTCCTCAGTTCTCTCTACTATCCTACCCATCCCTTTTTGAATCATATTTATGCATGGTATCAAACAGTTAGGGGGTTCCACCTAACCCCGCTCTTTCCCTCTCCCTACATGCTTACAAATAATTCCTACATTTTCTTTTGCTAAACCTCAACTCGTGGTGGTTAACGTTGTGACTCTGACTATTGACACTTCTTTAGATGGCCCTTTGGACATTGTGAATCCCTCTATGATTATGAATATCAAGGCCAAGAAAAGTGTTCTTTTGGGTGAAGCTCAAGGTGACCATGTGCATGGAGTGTTATACTTGAAGTCCTTGAGTACGATGAAGTAATTGTAATAAATATTCTTAACTCTATTTTTTAAAGGATTATCTCCTCTATAGAGAATTCCTTGGTTGAAATTTTTTCTCTTTTGACCCCACTATTTATATGGTTCAAAGATGGACAACTACTAAATGGTGGTTGAAAGGAAGTGTGGAGGTTAGTTTGATGGTTGATGGCCTATTCCTTTTCAGATTCGCTTATAACAAAGATCTCATGTTATTCCTCACCATTGACCCTTGGTCTATGAAAATAATAATCTCTCTCTGAAGATGGAAACTGGGCTTTGACCCTATTGCAGACCTGAACAAAATAGCCTTTATTTGAGTTAGGATGTCTAGTCTTCCACTTGATTTCTAGGATGGAGAGATGATTTTATGGATTGGAAACTTCATTGTATACTTTATCTTTTTTCTATAATATCACAAATACTAAGTCTAGATTAGTATTTTTTCAATTCTTTGTTAATATTGATATTCACAAAATCCTTCTAATTATAATCATTCTTGATTTCAAATTTGGAAAGTTGACTCAACCAATCATATACAAAATTGCTACAATTTTTTATCAAACTTCTCTTATTTAGGTCATTTAATCATTGAGTGCAAGGCCCACTTGAAGTAGAATAAAAAAATGAAAGATCCTATGGAAAGTCTAAATAATGGGTCAAAGGATTATCCATTTAAAGAATATATTCTAAATATCCTCGATTCTCCTTTGAAACATGACAATGCTATTGGAGATAAGAATGGCCTCTCTAAGAAGAAGACTACTACAACATAAACTCTTATTAGGAAGGTGGAATTTAGTCCAAATTTAGACAAATGATTGTCTTATAGAAATACGTCATTATGGAATGGGTCCCCCCACCCCTATAATTGAATAAAAATAAGGAGAGCTCACCAGTGAGCACTATATCCAAGTCAAGCCTCAAATACGGTTGCCCATCATCCTAAATACACCATGTAGAAAGAAATTGTTATGAAGATGTAAATAAATTCAATACCCCTCTAAAGGATTCCAAACACTTAGAAAAACATGTATTCAAACCTAAGCTTTTATGATAGTGGCGCATTCTAAATTTGTGAGGTAAAAAACCCTAGAGGCAATAGCTACAACAAGAATAGTGTATACTTATGATGGTTGGAAAGGAAGAATAGGAAAAGTGATAAAGAAGGAACAATGGTAGGTTTTGAGGGAATGAGAAATTACAAAGGTTTTATATGCGAAGAGGAATGATTATGGTTTCTATGGCTTGGGATGATGTATATTTAGATAATTAGGGTGTTATAGTGGAAGAGAGAAAAGAAAAAAAATATAGAAACTATTAAAGGAAATAAGGAGAAATCCATAGCTTTAGATCTATGAATAAATTTCCTTATCCTTCTATTCCTAATTATGCACCTACAATTCACATTGGAGATGTGTGGAGAGATAATTTGAGAGTATGATCTCATAATGAGTGAAAGTGGGTAACTTTGGCTTATATGTTGGAATATACAAGTTTTAGGGTTAGGGACCACTAAGAATTTAGTTATGGTCAGGGCACAAAGGCTCGAGTAAAATTTGGAGGTTAAATTCAACAATACCATAACCCCACAAATTGGAGATAATACCATAAAACTTGATCTCCCATCCTAGGTGGGAATTAATGATGTGATTAATACTAATTAGTTTAAGTGGTGTGATCCACCTCACTTAAAATGAGAAGTTCCACTCTCTTATTCAGAGCATCATATTCCAAATTTTTAGCCTCCTCTCAATGCAAGCAATATTCTTGGTGTTCAAAATCAAACTAAAATGGGATAAACCACCAACACATTGTTGATTAGTCATAAGCGTGCATTACAAACCCAAGAAAATTGAGTCTTTTTGAAATATTTTGAGCATTATAATATTATATTATCAAATATATAAGAAAAGTACTAAACTATGTTTTGGTTGATGTAGGATTGCCTTTAGCCTTATGATGTTCCTACATCAATAAGTATTACTTGATTCTATAGGAGATAAGGAGGAACAAACCACTCTTTTGTATTTTTCTCAAATTATTTTTCCTCTATGATAAATTCTTTTGTTAGATTTTCAATCTTTCAATAGGAATACTAGCATGTAAAGCATTAGAAAAGTACCAGAGAAGGCCCTTAGTATCCTTGAAAGTTGTACCGAAGCAAATGAATTATAAATATCACATTATTATAGTGGAGAAAAGGATGTGCAATGCATTATATTAGATATTTTAATATCAAATTGGTATTTTATAGGGTTAATGCTAGTGTTATTTGCATGGGCCATGCAACTACTTCACAAATTTTGTTGAGGTTTAGTTGATTTCACTTGTTTATTTCTTGTTTACAACAAATGTACAATAAAATTTAAAATGTTACATATATACATTTTTTACATGAACAAATGTCAATTGGAACTCATTGATGTAATAAATATCAATCGTATTGGCATTATGTATGTTTATTTTAACAAAATATTACAAACAATGAGCAAATAAGTAAATTTATATCCATGTTGAAGAATTGTGTATTGTAATATACAATTCAAATGTAGATGATCTCTTAGAACTACTCATGATAGTTGATAATAGTGATTTGCAAATAAACTCCTAGATTAAGGGTATGACAAGACCCACAACTTTACAAAGAAAGCACATAAAACTACTTGTAAAAGTTTGAATTTTTATAAATCTCAACAATCTTCATATAACAAAATACTTTAAACATTTATGCTTCATCATAGCAATAAAATGAATATGGGAATCTATATGAAAACTGAAGGTACCAAAAACATGTCATGGAATGATATGGGAGACATCAATTATTCCAAAGGAAAGATATGGCAATAACACAATTATCTACTAAAATATGAACTAGGTGCAAGTATCACACTGAGGGAATACATATTTAAACATGATTATGATTGAGGAATATTTCCCAATTCCTAAGCTTGGAGTTCAAGGTGTCTCATCCTTTGTAGAAGGTGAAGGTGGGGTGAAAAGAGGAAAGGGTGGAAATGGAGAAGCTAATGTGGGTAAAGGAGGAAAACTAAGCTTGGGAAAAGGTGGAATAGAAGGGATATTTAGAGGAGGAATGCTCAAGTTTGGTAGAGGAGGTACATTAGGGAGAGGAGGAACACTCAACTGAGGGAGAGTGGGTATGTTAGGAAGAGAAGGAGCAACAACATTTGGAATATTAAGGGGAGGTATAGTAGGAAGTAAAGGAACACTCAATTTGGGTAGAGGGGGAGTGGTAGGAAGAGGAGGAAAAGTAAACTTGGGTAGCGAAGGAATGCCTAGAAGAGGGGGTGGAGAGGATGTAGAATCTTGCAAGGCTCTACGGCGAGGAAGAGATGAAAGGATAGTTTCTTGTTTGGATGCGCGGTAGGATAATGGAGTAGACACATAAATGTGCATTCCATTGGGATTTGAGGACGTTAAGGCGAGCTGGGAAGATGCAGCGACTGAGGGTATATCACACAACTCATGGGGGCTGCTGAGAAGTCTAACCGAGCATGACTTCCCGGGATTATGGTTTTGTATTACGGGAAGCTCCACCGTGAATTCCCCATCTTCATTAGTTTCTCCTTCAACATAAACCATGCTGTGGGCGCTCTTCCATTTCCTGTTGCTGTTGAAGGTACACTCCACGGCAACCAAGGCACCTGCACCCCATTCCATTTCATCACTATCTTCCCATCATAAGATATCTAACAGATGAACATTGTCAAAACTAATAAAGACGCACCATAATGATAAGTAAACTACAGTACATATTTACCTGGTAAGAAGTAGGCGGCTTCTGATAGTTGGGTGTCACAGAATACGCTACCCTTCACCACAACATGGTTAGCTTTCTGAATGCCTTCTTCATAGCTGTCATGGCTGCTTGCACTGGCAAAAGTAGAAGTAAAGAGAATGGCAAATCCCAGCAGAAGCATTGGTGCAACCTTAATGGTGTTTGACGCCATTTTTGTGTTCACTGTTTGTTGCTAGTCTTGAATTCTTGTTTCCTTTTTATAGCCTGGTCATCGGAGGTGTATGTGACAAAGTAGGTGATAATGTTGTTAGGGTGAGTGTGATATAGTTGAACAAACATCTTCCTTTGCTATGACAGTGCTTGCTTATTTGTTTCTGTCAGTTCAATAACTCCTCCTAATCTTCACGCTGGCATCTTTATAACAGTATAATACTCTTCGCCCACAGACAATCTCAAATCAGCGACGGCTACGTTGAAACAAAGTGGAGTATAAGGGGATGTGAATAATAAGCAATATATTTCATTGACTAGTAAGTTGCACAGTTTATAAGTCAAGTAAAAATAAAAAGATAAATATGTTGATTTTCGGTAAGAGGGCTACCAGAATAAAGCATGCGGATATCAAATTAAAATAAGGAAATGTAAATATTAGTAGCTATGACATCAAATCTCCATTTCAATTTCAGTGCAGATATTAGCGAGATATTTGACAGTAAACCTTCCAATATTTATTTACAATATTAATACAAACGGTTATACTTTTCATATTTACAAATCTAAAGCCAACACTATTTATTTCTATATTTCTTGTGGTAAACCACACAAAAAATTACAAGACAATTAAAAGTAGTTTATTTAATTATTATAAATAAAAAATAATAACATATAAAATATTTATAATAATAGTTAAAATAAATAAATGTTTTAATATTAACAACAATCTCTTATAATAAAGAGTTGGTTGTCTATTTTTATAGACCAAAGGGTCCCAAGTATAAATAATACTTTTTTCCAAAATGCAGTGGTTAAACTAATGAAGTATGAAAATCAAGGTAGGAGGTATTAATTCTTTTGTTTGGAGTGGTAACCTTTAATATTGAATCACAATCTCTTTCGAAGTATGATAGGTTAGGAATAAGTTGAATAATTCAATGATAATAATCAAAATATTTTATAATTTGAACAACAAATAAAGGTACGATTAGAAGTTATATTAATATTTCACCATACAATATTATAGCTCGCGTAAAATAATAGTCAATGTAGAAGTTGTATTAATATTTTATCATATAATATTATAGCTAGCGTAAAGTAATAGTCAATATATTATTTTAGAATTATCCAATTGATAATTAACATAAACTCATTAAAATATGAAAATTGCAATCACACATAAATTCTAGAAATTCTCATCAAATTGCAATATATTTTAAAAAACTCATACAATCAAATTAACTTAGAAATTTAGAAATTAAATGCAAACCAATTGAACTCTAGAAATTCTTAGAAATTCTTAAGACTTCAGCACAACTTTTGAAATTTTCAATATACTCCTAAAATAATATTTATGTACTTATGTAATCCTTGGATAGAATCACCTCTAATCGATTTGAGAATTTCATCTCCCTCTAGACACCAAGAGGGTTATTATCCTCCAATTGTGATACTAAGATGTTTTTTATCCTCTAGCTAAAAGATGAACACCAAAAGGTCAATCTTTGATAAATAGTTTTTTTAATTCCTTTTATATGCTTTTTGAGTGAATATAATATTACTTAAATTTGTATTTTCTTTTTCTGTTAAAACTTTATTTTAGAAGTGTCTAGAAATGTCCTTTAATAAAACATCAACTTTGACTCCTTTTCTTAACAACAATTTATTAGGTCCATTTTTTTAGCATTACATTGAACGTTCATTTTTTTTTTTTGTGTGTGTGTGTGGGTAGTTTCCCTTTTCATAAAGTCATTGAGACAAATTAAGAGATTATTTTTAATTATTCCTTATCTTAATACAAAAAAGAGACAAAATAGTAGGATTAGTGAGGAGTGAGGTTGCCTAATGATTCTATAAAATTGAAAGGGATAGGAACTACATCAAGGTAGGCCACATTCTTGAATTCTTGGATTTGAGAAACTAATTTAATGTAATATTAAATATCAAGTAATATTTCTTCATTGATGTTGTCTAAGATAGGAAAGAATGCACTAATATTTTTAAAGGGGTGGAACATGGAGGGAAGTTAGTCATGGTTGGGTTAAGGCAAGCACTATGGTGAAGAATGGGCATAGAAGGGTAATAATCTCATGCCCCATATTATGTAAGGGGAATGAACTAAAAAAGATTAAGGGAATGGTAAGGATGGGAGATGACTAAATAAGTGGTGGAAAAAAAGTTGGCAATAAGGGATCAATTGAGATAAATAAGCTAAATCTAAGGGAAAGATGCAGGATATGAAAGGTAGATAGAATCATAGTAGATCTGGATGAGCTTGGGTAAGGGATAGTAACCTATAGGAGAGGGAAAAATAAGAGGGGATAGTTCAAAGAGAATAGTGAGAAAAGAGGTAAATTGGACAAGGAGATTAAAAACACAAAACAAAAATTAAATATTCAAGGTAAGAAGATAGTGATTAAAAATAAAAGTTGTGGTTTGAAGCTAAATCAAAAGGATAAGAGATAACACAAAGGATATAATGTTGTTGTTGTTTTCAAATAAATTCTGCACCCTTGCTAAGCTATGAACTGTAGCAACCTATTGACACATGGGAACACTTCAGAGTTGTGGGTGACCTAGGAATGAAGTGGAAATCCAGATTATAAGCTGGTTCCCCTTAAGATAACTTGAGAATACTAAAGAATGGTAAGGAAAAGAGTGAGGATATACTTGAAATTTAAAACCTATCACTAACAGGTGATACACCAAAGATAAAAATATGACAATACTGTTGAAACTCACAGAAATCTCAATAAAGCTAAAAAATCTCAAAACATAGAGATTTATGTCTGCAAAAGCGATTCCATGTAAGGTTCTAACTATTCTAATGCTTAACACAAGGAAAAAAATGATATTTTCACAGATATAAATGCAATAGAAAGAGATCACTAACATAAACGTACACTATGACATAATATTCTTTGCATTCAATACTGAAGGAATCTAATAAAATAAAGGATTACAGGAAATTTTATCATTCAACTCACAACCAATACTAAACAACAAAGGAAATATGTGAAGGAAATGACTTTCTATTGAGAAAAAATAAGGAGTTTTTTGTATTACAAAATTGTAGTATTCATAAAAATGAGTTACAAAGTCTGAATAATGCTTTCTTTGCAATCTCTTCACTAAGAACTCCCTTTTTCAAATAGGCAAAAATACCATATATACAACAAAAACTAAAAAGTGTTGGCCCTTGCCCTAGGGTTTCCAAAAAATGAGTCGGTTCCTGAACACGTCGGCCCCCGAAGAGTCTCAGAAAATAAAGTCAATGAGGCATTAAATGTGCATTCCCTACTCATGTCGGTGAAAGACTGCTCCCAAGCATGGCCTTTAGATCTTTTGAAACCATCGCATTAACTTCTAGCCCCCGTGTCCGACCTCGAGACCTCCTCAAAGCCGCTTTGAATGCTCTACAGCATTATCATAAATGTCGATCTACCTTTGCCAATAGACATCATAGCTGTCATTATGACTGGTGGCCTCTTTCCCTTTGGCTTTCTTCTTGCTCTAGATCTTCCTGCAAGTTGACCTCCTTGAGAAACAACATCACATTTATCTTGCTTAGATCTTTACAGATGAACACCACTGTCCACCAAACCAATTCATCATCTCATTCACAGAGCAGATCCATACCGCTCACATTTCATTGATCTTCCTCACAGAACGGTTGCCACAATAAAACTACCACTGGTTCACCCTCAACTTCCTCTAATTGGTTGAACAGACACCACGTAATATTTTTAGCCAGTCAAAATTCGTTCAAAAAGAATCGCATGTTGGTGAGACACTAGTCGTGTCTCCCCGATGCGATTATACTCCACAGCAGCAATCGACATAGCTTAGAATTGTCGAAAAGACTTCATATCGAGCTGCAAGAGTTATATCGATATCCCAAAATCATCAGCAAGACTATCGTTGTTGGCCAAACATCATAGTGAACCCTTAAGAGTCATACCGATATCCAAAACCAATTAGCAATACTATCACTTTTGACAAGAGGTCATACTGAAAGCACCTGACAGTAGATACCATTGCATTTAGACCATCGGCAAGAGTCTCAGCAATGCTCAACACGAACACACCTATCAACAAGACAAACAAGGCGGGACAAGGTCTTAGCAAGCTCCCATCAGTCACACCGAAGAGCTAAAACATCGGTGAGACTTCATCGAGGCAGCAAGACATTATGCTGAACTCAAATATTTCAACGAGGGCACCCCCTTTCGGTGAGACATCACATTGACGCTAACTCCTTTCCCCGAGTGCAACCATTTCGGCAAGAGTCCACCCTATTGGCCAGACTTTATACTGATGACACCTCCTTTCGGTGAGACCACAACAAGTTGGCGAGAGATCACACCAACCGTAAACCATAATCCCCGACGCTAACCTTGTGAACAACTATTGACAAGAGCTCTTCCCAAGCAGAGAAAGATAGAAAAACTCATGGTGACCGAAAATATCTTGGTGACCCGAGCATTTCAAAAAGAAAAGGTGGAGTCAGAGTTGAGATGGAAACTGAAACCAAGACTAACCAAAATTTCCAAGTCCATCCCCCGTTCTGATTCCGCCTCCACCAAAGTAAAGAACCCCCAAACAAAAGAAAGCAAAGTGGGATCGGAACCAAAACTGAAAGAGGGAAAGCAAGGAAAAGACAGAAGATGAAGACCTTCCCAATGAAAACCGAACACCTGCACATTGGGCTCAACCCTTATGGGAGCCACATTTAATCCATGTGCCGAATTTAAAACATAATTTTCCCCTACAACTGCACAAGAAGCAAACAAGTTACAAAATATGTAACCTTGATGCAAATGTTCCTCCATTTGGCCTTCATGAACACTTGAAAAAATAGATTACCCTACCTGATTGAGCCTGCAGGTGAAAATCGGGTAACATTTATGGCGACCTCAGCTGGATGTTTGCCTGCTAAACATGCAAACCAACTTAGCCTAGGCCTATCCATTGGGCATGGATTCATTGGGAACCTAGCTCCCCCCTTAGAAAACTCACCTAGGACTCCAGTAACTCAGAAGATAGACACATACGAGGCTATGGCCCATCCAAGACAAAACAGTAGACAAAGAACTATTCACCTGTGCTGAAACAGCACTTAGGGAATGAATATTGCATCTAATCTAAGGTGCAAAAGCAGTTATTCATACCTAGGATTTTAACAGCTATGTACAAATTTAGGTCCGTACCTCAAAAGCAATGTTTGAGGTGAATCCCATTCACTGTCAGGATTAGTTCCACTACACCATCCAACCTAGATAGTTGGAAAGCATTATGTTGTTTCTTCTCAGCAATGATATAAGGCCCAGTCCAAAATGCATCAAATTTGTAGTGCTTTCTAGGCCTACTTTTCAATTCATCCCACTTTAGCACTATGTCACCTTCCTGGAACACTCTGGGAGACACATTTTTATCGAATGAACTTTTCATTTGAGCCTGATGTTGTTCAATCTTTTTCACTACTTGAGCTTTGAGTTCCTCAAGTTCAATTAACTGAGCTAACCTTCCTATTATAGGCTCCTCCTCAATCATATCAAGTTGGTTTACCAAATCAAGGGCTGGGAGTTCAACTGAAATGGGCAGTCTTGCCTCTTTTCCATACACTAACATGTATGGAGAAAGTCTTGTAGACCTTTTTGACGTAATCCTATCAGCCCACAAGGCTGATTTCAGCTTGGTATACTAGGCTCTTTGATTGTCTTCCATAGTTCTCTTAATGATCCTTAGGAGATTCTTATTAGTGGACTCAGCCTGTCCATTGCCCTGCGGATAATAACTAGAGGATGTATTCAGATATATATCATTCTTGACAGTCCGGTTGGAAATTTTAATACTCACAAAAGCAAGGGCATTGTTTGAGATAATAGAATCTGGGATACCGAATCTGGTAACTAAATCTTCATAGAAATTCAAGACAGCAGATTCATTAGCCTCTTTGAGTGTCATAGCTTCAGTCCATTTTAAAAAATAATCAGTTGTTTTGAGCACCCACTTGTGGCCTGCACTTGATGGCAGGTTTATAACCCCAATGAAATCCAAACCCCATTTCATGAAGGGCTGATCAATTTGAATTGGTTGCAACGAGAGGGCTGCCAGCTTCTCTTTTCCAACAAAAATTGCACATTTCTTACATTTCCTCACCCATAAATGAGCATCTTTGAATAAGGTAGGCCAGTAATAGCCTCCTTTCATTATTTTGAGAGTTGTATCCCTTGGATAAAAGTGTCCACCAGCTGACCCTTGATGGAATTCATGCAATACTTTATCAACCTGATCAGCTTCAATACATCTCAATAGGACACCATGAAAATCTCTTATAAACAACAAACCATTTAAAAGAACATATGGTATGGATTGCAGTTGATAATATCTTCTTCTGGATTTTGTTAGATCAGGAGGGCACTCACCAGTCAATAAAAAATGTGTCATTCCCACAATCCAACCTGTAGGAGCAAGTATAGCAGTTTGTTGTCCATTTTGAAGTGTTAAAACAGAACCTTCTTCCTCCTTTATGTTGTTGTTTTTGTCCTCTATAAGTTGTTCGTAGAGACCTCTCCCTCTTATTGGTTTTGTAACCTTTATTTCAAGGTCATACTCCATCACCTTAGTGACCCAACTAGCTCTTTTATCACTCAAATCTTTGTTTAGTAAAAACTCTTTCACACTTGGATGAGAAACCATCAGTATAATCTTGTTATTGGAAAGCATGTGCCTAAACTTCTTTAAGCTTCTTATAACAGCGAGAACATGTTTCTCTACAAAAGTATACTTGACCTCATAATCTTTCAGTCCCTGACTGAAGAACGCCACGTGTTGTTCAGATCCTTCATCATTTCGCTATACAAGCATGGCTAAAAGTGAATCAATATTTCCATAGGCATACAAAATGTAATCTTTAGAAAAATTAGGATTCAAAAGTGTAGGTGCGGCTGCTAATGCCTCTTTTATAAGCTCAAAATTTCTTCTCCCACCCTTAGTCCAGTTGAAAGGTACATTCTTTCTCAGCATATGATTTAGTGGACTTAATAGATCAGCAATGTCAGGGATAAACCTCCTAACAAAGTTAATCCTACCAATAAAACTCTGCAAACCTTTTTTGTGCACTAGTAAAGGAAGACCTAAGATACCACTTATTCTTTCAGGGTCGATAGTGATACCCTATTTAGACACCACATAACTAAGAAATCTTCCTTCTTGAACAAAAAACACACACTTTTTGGGATTAAGTGATATCCCAAATTCCCTAAATTTCTCAAAAATTTGCCTCAAATGACTCAAATGATCCTTAGCCTCCTTAAAAAAAATAGTGATATCATCAAGATAGACTAAGACTATCTTGTACATTAGACCCTGAAAGGCCATATCCATGGCTTTTTGAAAGGTTTCCCCAACATTAGATAAACCAAAGGGAATTTTTTGATAGGCCATAGTTCCCCACTTTGTGGTGAAGGTTGTTTTGTACTAATCTTTTTTCACTAATATATGGTTGTAACTGAAATAGCCATCTAATAAGGAAAACCTTTCAGACCCTGAAACTACCTAAAGTATCTGCTCCATAGATGGCAGAGGATGACGGTCCTTTAAGGAGGCCCTATTTAAGTCATGAAAATCTACACAAATTCTTATTTCACCATCTTTCTTCCTTACTGGTACTAGGTTTGAAACCCATGAGGTATGCTTAATGGGGAAAATAATGTTGCTTTCAATCAACTTATCTAGTTCCCTTTTCATTAAAGGCTCTAACTTAGGATTCACGGGCCTCTGTTTCTACCTAACAAGTTTGACATTAGGCTCAATTTCAATGGTATGCTGAGCAAGATGGGGATTAAATCCCTTTAAATTAGTATATTGTCAGGCAAAGATATCATTAAATTCTTAAGAAGCTTTTCTTTGAAAACTTCAACTTCTTCATAGTGATCTTGTTGAACTTGAATACTCCCCTTGGTTTTTCTAGCTTCATCATTTGTATTAAAAACATATTCTAGAGTGACCAAGCCTTTTGGAAACTTGTTGTTTCTTAGCTGAATAACATGGTCACTGTACTGGTGTTGTAACTTTTCCTGATTGGTATGTGAGAACTCAGCTTCTTCTCTTAAAAATATGACAATTTAATGGTCACTATCAAACACTTGCCAGTGCATATTATTATCAGGCACAGCAGACCTAATTACAACCTTAATATGCCGACTAGTTTTATCACTGCAAATCTCCTTTGGAATATCATGTTCAAATCCTACTACAGCTAATCTATTAGCATGCTTATTATGAGTTCTAGGAATGGAAATTAGATTAAATGCCTCAAATCCCTCTAAGAGATACCATACTCTATTCCTATAAGACCTAAGTATATCATTTTTTACAAAATTGATCTTTCTGACCTGATTGACAACCAACTCATTGTCACCATAAACCTTTAGACAACTAATACCTCTCTTTCTTTCCCACTCCAAGCCCTGGAGCTTCATATTCAACAGAATTATTAGAACAACTAAAATAGAATCTGAAAGCTAGATAGTACTTCTGACCTTCTAGTGATACCAACATGCATCCACCACCAGCACCTACCCTACTCCTTGAGCCATCAAAATATAGCTCCCACACATCATTTTCATGTTGCTCACTGTGTTGTTCTTTGTCCTTTTCAATATTAGGCATAAAAGAGTCAGTCTCATGCATCATATAAACACCAATGTCAACCTCCTCCAACTGCTTACCTGTACTGACTTCATGAGTTTGAGATACCCACTCTTTAGGAAGAATATTTGATGTTCTTTTCATTTGAATTTCGTCCTCTTAAACAGCAAGTTGCTCCACTTGTACACTTGTAAACAAGTTGGCATTAATAGGAGATGGATTGTAAGGTTTAATATGAACTTTGGCTATGGGTTCTAATTTAACAGTGACTCTAGTACCATATATAATTCTAAACAACATATGAGACCAATCAGAGGATAGGTAACCACCTATCTTGGCTGTAAAATCCCTAGATAAACAAAGGGAAAAGTACGGGGGAAACTCAATAATGTAGATATCCTGTGGTATTGCAAAATTTGGACAAGCATGTAAAGTTAAGCTCAAATTTTTAATGACCTCTATTGTGTTAACAAAAGTACCATCCAATTGTACTACCCCCTTTTCTAGTGGCTCATATTCAATTCCCAACTTATCAACAATTTGTTTGGGCATAATTGAACTACTAGCCCCTGAGTCAATCATACAGTTGTGAACAAGATGATCTCCTATGATCAATGACAAATAAAAAGGAGGTGGCTTGACCTTAGCAGCTTGATGTTCTTTATGACCAACAGTAGTACTAGTCAACACAACTTTCTCCTTTTCTATACTAGGTTCATCTGAGACACTTAAACCTGATAAAGTAGATTGAAGCAGGTCCTTTTGACCCGGAATACCCAAAGAATCCCATATTGACATGGGTACATTAATTTTCTTCATGTGCTCAAGTATATTGAAAGATGTAGTAGGTTTAACTTGACCTTTAGGAGGAAAAACATCACCCTTAACTGAAGGCACATGGACTGATGAATCAAAATGTTGCTTTCCTACCAAAGGTTACCCTCTTGGTAGCATTCAGATTTGGTTAGCTTTTGATGAGCTAGGATCATTTTGATTCTGGTTCAGCCCTTGTTTCGATTGAGTCTGAACTGTATCGGGTTGATTTCCTTCATCTATTAACCTCTTTTTACTACGTGTGTTGTATGCAAAGAATCAGTGTGGTTCATTGCACAAAATTCTTCCCCTTTCCAATTTAGGAATGTAGATTTGTGTGTCTGTTGCTCTTGCGATTGTACTTCGGTTGCTACAGGCACATTAGACTGTATTGTTGAACTGTTCTGAACCATCAAGGCTTGATTAAGCAGCCCATTTACATAGGTGCTTTGATTATGGGATTGATTACATGGAAAGCACCACTCATAATCTTGAACTAAATTGTTCTAGACAGGTGCAAGCTCTTTGGAAGTGCTTGTAGTATTGGAGTCATAAGCTTGATATAGCCTTGGGTTAGGAGAAAATCTTTGGCCATGATTGTAAGGTTGATAAGGCAGTCTGTTGGTCTAATTTTGTTGGTAATTAGACTGAAATGAGGGCTGATAAGGCTTAAAACCTTGATTTTGTTATTTTTTTAGATTAACTATCTCATTTCCAAAGGTCATTAGAAGGCCTTTAATCTCTTGCAGTTCAAAAGACTGAGTTGGAAGTGCATTTACTTGGTCGTTAGCCTGGGCATCAGGTGTTGGCAATGCTGGTGCACTTGGAATAACAGCCAAAGGAGGTAGCTGCATAGGGATTGAAGGCTGAAGAGTAGGAAATATTGGCATAGGTGGTCTTGGGGCAATTTTACCAGCCTATATGAGGTTGTTTTCAGCTCTAACAGCTACACTATATGTTGCAAGAAGTGTATTCCCTCCCATTAATTGAATCATCATGGAAATATCACTATTTAAAGCTCTCAAATAGTATAAAAATGCATGGTTTGTAGTAGGCCTTACCGTTTGTGGAATTCTATCCCACGTCCTTTGGAAATGGTGATTGAAATCTGACATAACTTCATGAGGAGCTCTTTTGATTGTAGACAGTTGCTCCACCAATGACAAGTGGTCCAATTTATCTTCAAAAAACTTGTACAACTGGCTGCCTAACTCATCCCATGTTGCTATGGAGTTGACAGGCAGGCCTCTAAAACATTGTAAGGCTTTTCCTTTAAATGACGTTGCCAGCAATTTGAGTGCAACATTTTCCTCAATTACATGATGAATAGCACACAGGTTAGCAACATCTTTTATATGCTCTGTTGGGGTGGTATGATCCTCTCCATGAAAATATGGCATACTTTTTAAGGCAGCAATAGGAATTTCGTCATGTTGAGTCAAATTTAGTGGGCTACCTTGGTTAAAAGCAACAAATGGTTGATTTCTCACTGCTGGAATCATTGTAACTGGGATACTCTTAGCAATAATAACTGGAACAACAGTATGGCTTCTCACAGAAGGATTTGACTTGGATCTTCTGAAATAAACAACTATTTTTTCAACCTTCTGGACTTCCCTCCCCCTTCTTCTAGGCGGGGACAACTGCAAATACTCAAAAAAAGGCGAGTTACTCCTAGTCTGCACTCTTCTCATGAGCATTAATGCACTGTAATTGCTAAATCTGAGCTCAGAGTTTCCAAGTATGCTAAAAATTTTCTCTTAAAGATTGCAATTTCTACTGCACATACCAGACAACAGTATGATAATTTTAGTTTAAGACTGAAAAATAGTTAATGAGTCCCACCAGGCGTGCCAAAAACTGTTATCAAATAAAGTTTGCACCCTTGCTAAGCTATGAACTGTAGCAACCTAATGACACATGGGAACACTTCAAGGTTGTGGGTGACTTAGGAATGAAGTGGACCTCCAGATTATGGGTTGGTTCCCCTTAAGATAACTTGAGAATACTAAAGAATGGTAAGGAAAAGAGTAAGGAGGATATACTTGAAATTTAAAACCTATCACTAACAGGTGATACATCAACGATAAAAATATTACAATACTGTTGGAACTCACAGAAATCTCAATAAAGCTAAACAATCTCACAACATAGAGGTTTATGCCTGCAAAAGCAATTCCATGTAAGGTTCTAACTATTCTAATGCTTAACACAAGGAAAACAATGATATTTTCACATATATAAATACAATAGAAAGATATCAAGTTAACATAAACCTACACTATGACATAATATTCTTTGCATTCAATACTGAAGGAATCTGATAAAATAAAGGATTACATGGAATTTTATCATTCAACTCACAACCAATACTAAACAACAAAGGAAATCTGTGAAGGAATGACTTTCTATTGAGAAAAAATAAGGAGTTTTTTGTATTACAAAACTGTAGTATTCGTAAAAATGAGTTACAAAGTATGAATAATGCTTTCTTTGCAATCTCTTCACTAAGAACTCCCTTTTTCAAAGAGGCTAAAATACCATATATACAACAAAAACTAAAAAGTGTCGTCCCCTGCCCTAGGGTTTACAAAAAATGAGTCAGTTCCTGAACACGTCGGCCCCCGAAGATTCTCATAAAATAATGTCAATGAGGCATTAAATGTGCATTCCCTGCTCATGTCGATGAAAGACCACTCCCAGGCATGGCCTTCAAATCTTTTGAAACCATCGCATTAACTTCTAGCCCCCGTGTTCAACCTCGAGACCTCCTCAGAGCTGCTTTGAATGCTTTGCAGCATTATCATAAATGTTGATCTACCTTTGCCAGTAGACATCACAGCTATCATTATGACTGGCAGCCTCTTTCCCTTCAGCTTTCTTCTTGCTCTAGATCTTCCTGCAAGTTGACCTCCTTGAGAAACAGCATCAGATTTATCCTGCTTAGATCTTTACAGATGAACACCACTGTCCACCAAACCGATTCATCATCTCATTCACAGAGCATATCCATACCGCTCACATTTCATTGATCTTCCTCACAGAATAGTCGCCACAATCAAACTACCACTGGTTAGCCCTCAGCTTCCTCTAATTGGTTGAACAGACACCACGTAATATTTATAGGCGGTCAAAAGTCATTCAAACAGAATCACATGTCGGTGAGACACTAGTTGTGTCTCCCCGATGCGATTATACTCCATAGTAGCAATCGGCATAGCTTAGAATTTTCGGAAAGACTTCACATCGAGCTGCAAGATTTATATCATTATGACTAGCAGCCTCTTTCCCTTTGGCTTTCTTCTTGCTCTAGATCTTCCTACAAGTTGACCTCCTTGAGAAACAGCATCATATTTATCCTACTTAGATATTTACAGACAAACACCACTGTCCATCGAATCGATTCATCATCTCATTCACAGAGCAGATCCATACCGCTCACATTTCGTTGATCTTCCTCACAAAATGGTCACCACAGTCAAACTACCACTGGTTCACCCTCAGCTTCCTCTTATTGGTTGAACAGATACCACATAAGATACTTATAGGCTCAATAAGCTAAAAAAAGGACATATAGTGTTAGGTTTTAACTAAGAAATTATATGGTGAGACTAATATATTTTTAAAAATAACTAAACACAAATCAAATTTAAACTTTTAGATATATAAGACAAAATCCTAATCTAATCAATTATAATTAAACACAATGATAGGAATTTGAGAATGTATCTTGAATATTAGAAAAATGACTAGGAAATAAAAATAAAATAATTAAAACAAAGCATAAACATCTATTAAAATGATAAAAAGGGTTGGAAATCACTATAGAATGTTTCAGTACAAATTTGTAATCTTCGCAAGGTTTTTGTGGAAAAGGAACATGTATAGATATAGAATGAGCATAGGTGACTACTAGCTATGTGGAAGAGCCATATATGATCATATTTTGTGTGACTAGTTTCTTCTCTAAATATTTTAAAACTTTGATCAATGATATATCTTTAACTTTAAGATTTTTCTACTTGAAATATATCATGGAACTATCTATAAAGTGATATATGTTGATATAATCTATCAGGATATGAAAATAGTTAGTGATAAAAGGGATATTTCCTTAATTAGTCCCATTACATGGGTATATTCTAACAAAATGCACAAAGTAACTAGAGAATTTCAATTATGTGTTTAGAACTAAGGGGTTATGATAGTGTGTATATAAATATGTGACAAGAAAACCTAGGAGACAATAGCTGCAACAATAGTGGTATGTTATCGTGATGGGTGATAAGGAAGATGGAATTAAGTGATCACAAACCTTAACAATGATAAGAATTGAATTAATGGGAGATTATAATTATTTTAATGGCTACATTTCTATATTTGAAGATAATAGATGAAGGTTTATATGGCTTGGGATGATGAGGATTGAGAGAATTAGGGAGTTAATATAAAATAAATAAAGGAAAACTACAAGTTAAGAACCATGAAAATAAAAAAGGATGGATCTATTACTTCAAATTTAAAATTATATTCTCTCAAATGTATTTTTATGTATGCACCTAAAAATCACATTGGAGATATGTGTAGAGAGAAATATTGAGAATATGATAGCATAGTAAGTGAAAAGTGAATGTTTTCTTATATATTAGAGTCTACTAAGTTTATTGACGTTTTGGTTTTAGAACACTAAAATACTAGATAAAGTAAGGTCACAAATGCTCAAATAAAATTGGATGTCAAGTTCAACAAAACTAGCTACATGGAAGGGGCACAAGTGGTAGTTGTAGAGAATGGGTGCAACAATATTGAATTCTAACGGGTCCAAAATTTTAAGGAAGGTTCCTAAGGTTTTTCTAATTTCTTTGGATTTTTCATTCTAATTCTATGATCATTAGGTGGGAAAATAAAGGTGTAACATGGCCTAAATTATTAAAGCTAAATAAACATTGAAATGAATGAAAAAATAATAAGTTGTAATGTCTCTAATCTTAATTTTATTTATGGGTGATATTTTAATAGATAAAATTGTGGTCCAAAAAGTGATAATTGGAATATTTGCAATATTTATATTGTTGACTTTACTTCTATTGGGCCAAAAAATATTTTATATATTGCATTAGTGACGTGGAGGTGGAAGCCCTTACCCTTAGTAGAGATGTAGGTGGTTCTTGTTGTTGCAATTGATCCTCATTTTTTTTTCTTTGAATGTGGAGGTGTGGAGTCCTTATGTTTTCCCTCTCAAGAATTTGTATCTTCATTTATTACTACAACATACTATCATTTTATTACCATAATAGTCTCCTACTAGACCTTTAATTTGTTTTCTTCACTTTGTGACATTAATGTATCCAACCTTTTTTAGACCTTTACTCCATCAGCTCTAATTATATTAGCCTTTATATTTGTGTGATCGATGAAGTTGAGTTTTAACTTCCTAAAGTTCTTATTTTTTGATCTCCTCATCTATCTTTGTTGCTTTATTCCTCTTCTACTTAATTAATGAGGTAAGTTGCTCCAAAAATTTCTGATGTATACTTTACAAGGTGGTTGTAGATGCTAAAATATAATTAATTATGGATTATTTGATTATTGGTTGGCTTTCGATAGTCACACTTGTTTGTAAATTTATGTCATTTTATGGGGCATTATTTCTTGTCTATCAAGTTGGTTAATAGTGGACATCCAAGATATCTTATTTTTCTACTTTTTCCTTGTTATAAAATATGATTATGGTTTTAGTAGCGTGTTAGGTGAGGAAATGAAGGCGTGGGTCTAGAATAAATGACTAAATTAAAACCAATACTCCCACCTAAAAATTGGAACACAAAATAAACCTAGTAGTTGTGCTTGGCTATTACCCTCAAGGGAGAGCCAAGCAAATTTGGTTGAGGGTTTTGGTCCCTTTGTTGTAGAGTGTACAGATTGATAAGATGATGTAATGAACTAGGTGAATGATGATCAAATTGACTAAATACAATATAATGCATATACTATAGGACCAAATATCATAAATAGACAGAAAATCTAGGGAAGAGATACAAAGAGGAACCTGGTATTGAAAACTATAGCTAACTAGGAAAGATGCTATAGCACCACATAGACACCAATGCACCATGCAGATGTCTAAAAGATGCCAAAAAATAGGGTTTTTTGTTTGTACAAATTTGGCATTATCTAAACACTTATGAGTGAAAATAAGTGATCAGTTTGTGAATATTCCTATATAATTCTAGAATGACCTAATCTCCTCATGATAGACTATAAAATACAAATGATAAGGTTTAGGGATATTCAAAAGAGCCAAGATGTCAAATCCTCCTTTTCACAATAACAACTTGGACATCTATAAATATATAAAGGGGAAAGGATTGTGTTGTATAGGGGCCTACCTCAATCAAACCCCGTGTTGGTATTCCTACCTCCACAATAGAAATTATGATTGATAATGAAGAGTGTGTGCTCTCAAGGGAGTAGAAGATAAAAAAATAATGATAATGATAATGACATCATAATGATATATTTACCACTCAAATTTGAAACCCTTGTTGGATTGATGCAACTATATTGATCACACATGACAATAGAGAGGTTTCTTGGACATCCTACAAGTTTTAATGTTGGTAAAATGTGTCTCAACCTTACAATTATATATGGTTTATTATTGATAAGATGTATGTTAGTATGTAGTGACTAATCATGCAAATAATGTACACCTGTAGCAAGACATGGGGTTTGCGGCATCACCCCGAAAAAAAAATCCTGCTAACACATCAAGGTTTTCTCGCTAACATGTCAAGGGTTTTTCCTGTTGACATGTCAAGGTTTTTTTCTCGTTGACACATCAAGGTTTTTCTGTTAACACGTCATATGAAAAATGATAGGTTGTAAAACCCTAATTCTAGAAGGTTCCAAAAATTTTGTTATAAGCGTGGTTGGGTTATATGTAGATGGGGGTATATTTTGAGAGTCTCATAGCGGTCATCTTGTCTCTTGATCTCTAGTGGTGATACTCCTATGAGAAAATTTCTCTTCAAGTATATTGCAATCTTTTGATTTATGAATAATATATTGAGTTGCTTTTGGAGTGGGGTTTTTCTCCCGAAAGGGTTTTCCCCATGTAAATCTTTGTATTGTCATATGCATGATATTTGTGTTTATTTTTGTTTAAGTTTTTGTAACTATTAAAGATTTATAATTTTTTCTCATTTTTCTCCTCTCAAGATTAGTGTAGGAAGTTGTTCCACTACCTTTACTTCCTTACAAGTGGTATCAGAGCTTGATCACCTTTGGTTTTAGTTGTGGGTTGTTGGGTTTTTTGAACTAATCCATATTTGAGTGGGAGCTTGTGTAGAAGAAAATTTGTGATCTTATGACAATAATTTTTAGATGGAAAGTTCATCAGAGAGAATAGAGGTGGAGAAATTTTTGGAAATAATTTTGAGATGTGGAACCTAAAGATGGAGGATTTGTTGATAGATCAAGATCTGTGGGATGTTGTTGATGACAATGTTTCAAGGCCTACAAATCCTAATCAAGCTGCTCAATATGATGTTATGGATCGTAAAGCCAAGGGTCTAATCAAAATGTGCTTGGAAAACTCTATTTTAATTAATGTCCATGAAGAGACCTCTACACAAAAACTATGGAAGAAGCTTGGAGAGATATATCAAGCCAAATCTTTAGTGAACAAGATTTTCTTGAGGAAGAAGTTGTATTCCTTGAGAATGGAAGAGGGTGGATGAATCACATACCACCTAGAAGCATTCAATATGTTGGTGGCTCAATTGGCATCAGTTGGTGTCAAAATGGATGAGGAGGAGAAATGTCAGATCTTGCTTTGTTCTTTTCCTAATTCATGGGATTCTCTTGTTATGGCTATTGGGAGTACTTCTGTTATATTGAAGACTGAAGATGTGGTGGGTTCTTTGCTTTCTGAAGAGATGAGGAGGAAGGTATCCATCATTGCCAAGGAGGCCCTAAATGTTCGTAGAAGATCTAAGGAAAAAGGAAAGAAGAATGAGAAGCATGAAAAATACAAGTCCAAGGGGAGATCTAAATCTCCTGGAAAGTCCAAAGTTATTTGTTGGAACTACATGATAGTTTTGGACATGTTCATTCGTAAGGAATGCAAAGAAGAAAAAGAAGAAATTTGATTCTGATTCTGAGTTCAAGAAGGAAGATGGTGACGCATTCATTGCATCTTTGGCAACTCATGCAGGTAATGATGCATGGTCAATTGAATCAAGTGCATCCTTTCATATGACTTTTAATAGAGATTGGTTTTTTGAATATGAAGAATTTAATGGAGGTAAGGTGTACTTGGGTGATGATTCTTATTTAGACATTGTTGGCCCTGGTAAAGTTAAAATTAGGTTTCCTAATGGTAGAATAAAAAGGATTAATGATGTGTTGCATACCCCTAGATTAGCACGAAATATGTTATCTGTGAGTAAACTAATAGATGCGGGTGTGCAGGTAGTATTTTATGATGTAGGATTCAAGATGGTTAGATGTGCTATGGTGATTGCTAGAGGTGTCAATTATGGGATTGTATAAGTTTGATGCATGTACTGTAGAATGTAATAGTACTTCTATGAAAAGAAAGTCTGTAGAAGAAGTGAGGGTTTCACCTTCAGTAGATGGTCATGGATTTTGGGTACCCAAGGGTGCTCTTTCTTCTAAGACAAAGTTACCTACAGAGAAAACTATGTTATGGCACTAGAGACTTGGCCACATTGGATAAGAGTCTAAGGACCTTGAAAAATAAAAACATTGTTGAAGGTTTTTCTAATTGTAATCTTAAATTCGATTTTTATGAGAATTGTATTTATGGAAAACAAAATTGTGTTAGTTTTACTCGAATTCTCATAAATATTGTAGTGTATTGGATCTTATTCATTCTGATGTATTTGGTCATGTAGATGTTCCTTCAATTCGTAAATCCACATATTATGTTTCATTTATTGATGATTATAGTAGAAGGACATGGGTATATTTCATAATGAATAAGTTTCCAGTTTTCAGTTGATTTAAAGAATTTAAAGTAATGGTTGAGTTATAGAATAGAAAGAAAAGAAAATTTTTGAGGATTGATAATGGTAGTGAATTTTGCTCTAATGATTTTGATAGATTTTGTAAAGATTGTGGTATTCATAGATAAAAGACAACTTTGTATTCTCCACAATAGAATGGAGTTGTAGAAAGAATGATCAGGTCACTAATGGAGAAGTCTAGGAGTATGTTGAGTGGTGTTGGCCTACAACAAAGGTTTTGGGTTGAAGCCATTGCCACTACCTGTTACTTGATTAACAAGTCTCCTACATCAACTCTTGTTGATAAGATGCCTATAGAGGCATGGTTAGGTTGCAAGCCTTCATTAAGACATCTTAATTTTTTGGTTGTGAGGCATATACACACGTGCCAAAGGAGAACCAAATAAAGTTGGAGAATAAGGTTGTGAATTGTATCTTCATCAAATATAGTCATGGTGTGAAAGGATACAAGATTTGGGATCCTGTTGCATAGAAGGTAATACATAGTAGACGGTTTATTTTTAGAGAAACTAAGCCTTCTTCTATTACATTATAGCTAGAACTAAGTAAACAGGATGATGTTCGATTCAATTTCATTCTACACATAAGAAAGTTGAATCGATTCCCAAGGATTAAAAAAAGTTGAGGAGAGCTCATCTAGCTTTGGGTCTTTATAAGAGGAGGAAGAACCTCCAACTCAGCTTGTTTGTAGGTCTACAAGGAATAGAAAACCACCTAAAAGGTATTCACCTAATGATTGGAGATATATTTTTTCTTTGAATACTAGCATGGATGAACCCAAATCTATAGAAGAGGCACTAGGTATGAATGATACAGAATCCTGGAAGATTGCTATGGATGAAGAAATGGCATATTTGAAAAAGAATGATACATGGGATCTTATACCATTGCTTGAAGGAAGAAAACACGTCCGTTGTAAATGGGTGTTCAAGAAAAAGGTTGGTTCAAATGGAGGTATTGAGAAGTACAAGGGTAAGTGCACAAAGTTGAGTCCACGAAACGTGGAAGTTTTTGCCTTAGGAAAAAAATGAATTCGGCTTGCAAAAAATAGGATCCTATTTAGCTTCGGGATCCCAAGCCTAAATTTAAAAAACGGGATCCCATTTTTGAAAAATTTTCCAAAAATGGAAAGTTCTTAAAGGATCCCGTTGGAAATTTCCATTTTGAAAGTTTTCAAACGGATCCCATTTTGAAACTTTCCATTTTTGGAAATTTTTGTTTTGGAAGAATTACAAAATGGGATCCCATTTCATAGAACCATAAAAAATGGTTTTTAATGAAACGATCCCATTTTTTAAATTATGAATTTTTTTTTTGGCTTGTTTTTTGGTTTGGGAAATGGCTTGGGGACCCGAACCTAAGCTTTGGACCTGGTTTGACCTGCAACTTGAAGGTCATGTTAATGTCACAGGAAAATAATGACTTTGGACATATGTTTGAAGACCTATTTTGCAGAATTTTTTTACGAAATTAAAACCCATTATAGATGAGACAGTGTTGATTCCAAATATGTAATTTTTTTAATAATTTGATTATTTTTTCTATTTTTCAATTAATTTCTAATGAAACTAGTCCATAAACTTGAATTATCGGTTTTTAGTATTTTAATAACTTTTGATCAACATAACATTTTGACGAAGATTTCATGAGAACAAACTTCAGACAATTCTTTTTAGTTTAAAAAAAAAAAAAATGATAAGTTTAGGTCATCTTATGCGTGTCGTACACGACGATTTTTCAAAACAACAAATATGCCTAATAAATATTTAATAAAAAAAAATATTCAATAAAAAATTATAAAAAAATATTGAAAACAAGATTTAGTGAGTCACAAATCTTCTCCCAAAAGGATTTAAAAAATATGATAATTTAGGTCAAAATATGGATGTCGTACTGCAGTATGGTATAAAAAAGTGACTTTTAAACAGTGGTTTTTAGAAACGCCTATTGAAACTCAATTTTACAATCTGGGTATTGAAATAAATTACATATTTGGAAACTAGACTCCGAGTACTACATTTTATGATTAGTGACTTTTTTGAAGATTTCATCTCTAAGTGCTTCAAATTTTAAGGTCAAATGTGTCAAATTCTGAAAATTAGGGAAAACACTTCCACTTTTTGGCCAAAAAGTGGACTCAACTTCTTGCACACACCCACAAAGCAAGGTTGCTTGCAAAGGGTTACTCTCAAGTTGAGGGTGTTGATTATGGCACGAGATATTTTCTCTTGTTGCAAAAATGGCATCCATTAGATTTTTGCTTTCTATTGTTGCTACTTGTGATTTAAAGGTTGAGAAAATGGATGTGAAAATTGCTTTCCTTAATGGTGATTTTGAGGAGAATATTTATATGACACAGCTAGAGCACTACGTGGTGAAAGGTAAAAGTAAGTTGGTTTGCAAATTGAAGAAATTTGTGTATAGCTTAAAACAAAGTCCTAGGTTGTGGTACCATAAATTTGATACATATGTGTTGAGTTTTGGATTTGAGCATTCTAAATTAGATCATTGTATTTATTATAAAATTGATGGTGATCATTTCCTATTTATTGCATTATATGTTGATGATATGTTATTTATTAGTAGAGGGAAATGTATGATTTTAGAACTAAAATATCAACTTGCTGCTAAATTTGAAATGAAAGATCTTGGTGCAACTAAACACATTCTTGGGATGTAAATTAAAAGAGATAGAGTGAATAGAAAGCTATGGCTTGGCCAAAGAAAGTATGTCAACTCAATTTTACAAAGGTTTGATATGCAGGACTGTAGACCATTGTGTGTTCATGTTTCAATTGGAACAAATATATCTATTTCAGATTGTACATCTCCATCAGAGATGGAAGACATTAGTAGAGTTTCTTACCAGAGTGCAGTTGGAAGTTTGATGTATGCTATGGTTTGTACTGGACCATACATTGCTAAAGCAGTGGGAGTTCTTTCCAGATATAGGTCTAATCTTGGTAGAGTTCATTGGGATGTAGTTAAAAGAGTCTTCAGATATTTGTGGGCAATCTCAGATTATTCCCTATGTTATCATAGTAATATGACTGAAGACGATATTTCCCTTGATATTCATGGTTATGTGGATTCAAAATGGGAAGGTGATGTTGATAGCGGAAAATCCACCAGTAGTTATGTTTTTACTTTATTTGGTGGTGTAATTAGTTGGATGAGTAAGCCACAAGCTTTGGTTTCTTTGTCGACTACTAAAGTCGAGTATATGACAGCTACTCATGCTTGTAAAGAAGTCATTTTGCTTAAGAGGTTGTGTTTAGATATTGGAATAAAACAAGGTGCAGTGACAATTTATTGTGACAATCAAAGTGTGATATGTCTAGCCAAGCACATGACATTTCATGCCAAGGCCAAGCACATTGATGTACATTATCATTTTGTTAAAGAGATATAGTTGAAGATGGTAGGGTGAAACTAGTTAAGGTAGAGACTTTGATTAATGTTGATGATTCTTTAACTAAGCATGTGAGCACAAAGAATTTTAGATGGTGTTCAGAGACTATGGGCCTTTCAGACCCTAGCAATTAAAGAGATGATGGCCACACGCTCACATTGCTCTTGCAAGGTGTTCAACAAGTGGGAGATTTGTTGGGAAAATGTGTTTCAACCTTGCAATTATATATGGTTTATTGTTGATATGATGTAAGTTGGTATGTAGTGACTGATCATGCAAATACTATACACTCATAGCAAGACGTGGGGTTTGGGGCCCATCACCTCAAAAAGAAATTTCTCACTGACACATCAAGGTTTTCCCATTAACACGTCAAGGTTTTTTCCCACTGGCATGTTAAGGTTATTTCCCATTGGCATACATGTCAAGGTTTTTTCCCATTGGCATACATGTCAAGGTTTTTCCATTAACATGTCAAATGAAAAATGACCTACTAAAACCTTAATTCGAGAAGGTTCCAAAAAGCTTGTTATAATCAATTGGGTTATATGTAGACGAGGGTGTACTCTGAGAGTCTGATAGCAGTCGTGTTGTCTCTTGATCTCTCATGGTGATACTCCTACGAGAAGCTTGCTTTGCAAGTATATTATAATCTTTTGATTTCTGAATAATATATTAAGTAGCCTTTGAAGTGTGGGGTTTTTCTCCTTAAAGGGTTTTCCCCACGTAACTCTTTGTGTTGTAGTATGCATGATATTTGTGTTTATTTCTATTTAAGTTTTTGTAACTGTTAAAGATCTATAAAGTTTTTCATTTTTCTCCTCTCAAGATTAGTGTAGGAAGTTGTTTCTCTACCTTAACTTCCTTACAGTTACTAAATGCAATAATAATAACAATAAATGAGAAACATTACAAAATAATTATACATAAATTTGTTAGAACATTGTAGGTGTTAATTGACTTGAGTTATGTCTCTAATAATTTTCTTTCTTGCTTGCTTGTTTCTAATTTTCTCTTGTTGCTTTCTAGTTTCTCTAGACTTAATGAAGGAGATAAGAGGTTGAATATATATGATTTCAAAAATATATCAAGATAACCATTTGGATAGGTCAAAAAATGAGGTTGCTTCCTTAATTTCAACAAGGCCAACTTTTAAATTCATTTTTTTGGCATGAATAGCTAGTATAACTAGTGAATCACACTAGTATCTAGGCATAATTCACTTTGAATGAGCCCATCAATAAGGTATTTAACCAAGTTTTCTAAATGGGTGCTAAAATAGGCACATATACCAAAGTGAGCACCAAACCTAGCGTGAAATTGTAAGAAACAACAATTCACAATACTACATTTAGCCCCCATTTTAGCGAGGGTATGCACTTATGTTCATACCATGGTAAAGTATGGAGAAGCCAGAGTATTTTCATCAAAGCAGTAGAGAGATAGGACAACACTATGCTAAGAGATGCAGTAGCCCTTACACTTAGGATCTCCTACCAAACTACAATGTTAAAATAAAAAGGATACATGCACATAAGAGACGAGGAAAGAAGGAATATACATGTATATCTACTTATGGTGAAAAAAATAATAATCCAAACATACATAGATCATACATGGAAAAAAAGGCATACAAAATATGTGTCACAAACTAGTAATATCTACAAATGTGTCCATACCAAAGGCAACATTCATGTCACAGGCTAGAAAATTCCATTGTTTGCTAGGTGGTTCATGAATAAGTGAAAACATCACAAGCTAGTAAAATCCATTGTTTACTAGAATAATTTCACAAGTAGAAAATGAAAACAATACAAGCAAGAAAAATTATTTTTTACTAGGTGAGTTTCATGTCAACCATATCATAAATATGGGTCGAGCAAAGAACATTTTTTGTTGGGTAACTATGATAAATTTCTAAAAATATTATTAAGAGGTCTTATGATAGCATAACTAGCTTTGTGGTGTCCAAACAAAGTGAAGCACATGGTGGAATGTATTTGACATAGGAGCTTTTCAAACTTTAATTTTATTTGTTTTTGTGCTAAATTTCAGCATGCATACCCAAGTGGATAGGAGAAAATTATAGTTAGAGAAGGATTCGCCACCTTTAGGAAAAGATAAGAGATTTTTGTGCATTGTGTGAGGAACCAATTCTAGAAAAAGAGAAAATACCACAACTTAGGCTAGAGATGATGGTTTTTCCAAAAAGATAAGCAAAGGGAAAAATATTTTCTTGCGGTGGTTGTTGCATGGAGAGTAGAGAGCAACACAAAAACTGAACAGTTGATCAAACATATTGCTAACTATTGTTTTGGTTGGAATTGGCATTTTAGTGCTAATTCTATATAAATTTGAAGCCAATCTATTATGCTCATGTCATGTAAATTCGAGGATTTTGTTTTCTCTTGTTTTGCAGCATGTGGTGATGATACTTTGTTTCATGTCATATGAATAAGAAATGATGATTAAATATTCTTGGCTTCATTATTTAAGAATCGATTTTTGTTTAATTGGGGCAATGGTTTGAAACTTGCTTTCTTTTCATTAATGTTGGTTTCCTTTTAAATGTCAGTTTACATTTCAAAAGAGTTGAGTTCTTTAATCTTTTCCACCTCACAGAACAGTGTCTAGAAATTGAAAATTTTCAGTATAATCTTGAAACACTAGCTCTTTTAATTTGGAATCTTTATAATCTTTCAATGGCTGCCATAAATTAGTAAAAAATAAAATGGTGTGATCTTGGGAAAGCTCTAGAGTTTCTTTGTAAAAGAGGAGTTTCTATTTTAATTTCTAAGTTGAGATTCTTGGTATTGTTTTATTCTTAGTTGAATCCTCCTATATTAGTACTATTTAAGGGTTGTAGCAGACAAATCCATATTGGTTTTCAAGTATCAGATCATATATGTGTGAGAGTGTGCTATCAATTTTGGTATCATAGCCTAAATGGTCTAGGAAGTGGAAGTCAATATGTTCGTAGGATTTTGACAAGTCTATTTGTTAAGAGTTTGATAGGTTAATAGGAAGAACCTGGTTACCAAAAGACTATGTAGAAGAAAAGAAAGAGGAGCCCTATGTGATGTATTAAATAGAAAAAAAGAGGAAAGGTTAGAAGATGTAGCAGCATACTAAGATAAAAAAAACTCAAGAAGAAAGACAATATGAGGAAGCAAGATTTAGAATGGGACAAAGAAATGGCAAAGTTGAGAAGAGAATTGGAGAAGTGTAAGCAGTGGTTTGAAGAGAGTAGAAAATAATATGGTTGGTATTGGCCATTGAAAAAGAAGTTGAAGTGGCATGTGCAAAGGATTGTTCAAAAAAGAAGGTAGAATATGGCTCTCTTGACAAGAGACGATGAAAGAGGTTTTGAAAGCAAAGTGTTGATATGTGAGTAATGTGCATTGAAAGAGGTGAAGAAAGTTCTCACTGAGGAGAACATAAGGAAAGGAAATGGAAAGTGAGGTATAATGAAGGAATGAAGAATGAAGAGAAAAAAGGGGTAGATGTGATAGGAAAAGAAATGAATGGTGAAGAAATTATAGAGATGAAATTTGAAAAAGATGCAACTAGTGCAAATGATTTGTGGGCACATTTTTCAGTGATAGAACAAGAGTGGATGGAGAAGCTTACTAGTGAAGGTATGAGGATAAACAGGGTAGCAAAGGATACAAAGATGAAGTTGGCAATTGATGATAAGGAAGTTGTTGCAATGAAAAAGAAGATTGACATGTTGGAAGCATCTTGGAAGAATCTTAAAGAGGGCACATGCAAAGTAAATGGTAAGCAAGTTGTTTGCGCTAATTTTTGTAATGATGCTTTTGAATATTTGAAGGACATTGTTAACTGGAAGAGTTTAAAAGACAAAGATGAAAAGGATATATATGAGCTTGAGATGGAGCTTTGGATGCTTGTAGATGAAAAGGACATCAAAAGAAGGAGATACAGTAAGGAAAAACAAAAAAAACAAAAATAGATTGAACGCATGGCAATTATTCCATATGGAGCGATGTTGGAAGACGCGAAAGAAAAGAATAGCAAAATGTATTCTGGTTGTTTACTTCATGTGCGGGAGTACATGCTTTCTTTTGTCTCCTAGGGAGTCTAAAGTAGGAGCTTTTCAAACTTTAATTTGATTTGTATTTGTGCTAAATTTTATCCTGCATACCCAAGTGGATAGGAGAAAACGATAGTTAGAGAAGGATTCACCACCTATAGGAAAAGATAAGAGATTTTTGTGCATTGTGTGAGGAATCAGTTCTAGAAAAAGAGAAAAGACCATGACTTATGTTCGAGAAGATGGTTTTTCCAGAAAGATAAGCAAAGGGTGAAATATTTTCTTACATTGGTTGTTGTGTGGAGAGTATAGAGAGCAACATAGAAACATAATAGTTGATCAAACATATTGCTAACTATTGTTTTGGTTGGAATTGGTGTTTTAGTGTTAATTCTATATAAATTTGAAGCCAATATATTCTACTCCTATCATGTAAATTGGAGGATTGTATTTTCTCTTTTTTTGTAGCATGTGGTGATGATACTTTGTTTCCTATCATATGAATAAGAAATGATGATTACATATTCTTGGATTCCCAAACTTGTTTCATTGATAGCACCTTCTAGTAAATGCATTAGAACCTCATCCTTGACCACCAAATCTACCCCTAAAGCCTAATCTACCTCCTCCAAAACTACCTCTCTGATCAACAACTTGTTCTTGTCCTTTGCTTGCATCTTCTTGGTTCCCATAGGACTACATTAGGGTAGAAATTGAACCTCTTCCTCTATTATTGTTACCTCTACCTCTACCTTGTTTCTCCTGCCTTCTCTTTATCTTTGTGTCTACTCTAACAGCTAACTAAAAACATTCTTCAACCTTTCTAAGAGTGGCAAGACTCAATTCATCTTGGATATTGAACCTTAACCCATTTGTATACCTTGTTATCTTCTCAAATTCATCCTCAACATGACCTACTCTAATGTTCAATTTATGAAACTCCTCTGTATAATCCAAGACATCCATTTCTTTTTGTTTGACGTTTTGCAACTTCTTGAATTTTTGAATTGCATGGTCATCGGGCAAGAATTGGCTCTTGATTTTGCATTTGTTCTTCTTCACTCTCTTCCTACACATAATTCCACCAAGTTAGAGTAGGTCCTTTCAACTTAGTTTTAACAAACTTCACCTTTTGATCATCTACTACTTCCTCATACTCAAAGTAATGGTCCATTGCATCAATCCAACCTAACACTTCTTCTGCATCTAACTTCCCACCATACATTGGAAAATTAATCTTCACCTTAAGAATATCTCCCTTGATAGCCTTCAGCATCTTAACCATTCTTCTTCCATTAGGGTCCAACTCATCATCATCGCCTTGGACTCCTCCTTGAGGGTTTTCATTCTAACCCTCTTCCTCTTAGCCACTCTCATCTACAGTGGCCTTATCCCTTCTTTGGTTTGTTTCAAGTGTTGTAATTTTGGCTAAAAGAGCTTCCTGAGACTCCATCAATTTTATTTCCCTAGCAATGGCTGCACTTCCCTTTGGAGGCATCTTGTTCCCTTCAAATTGCAGCTTTTTCTCAAATGACCAAAACCTATGCTATTGTTGGAAATAGGTTGCCATTTAATTGCAAATCCTAAACATTAATTATTTCATGTATCTCCTAGATTCTTGGAATGTGTTCAACAACACTAAGATTAGGATGAGATTAAATATTTGGATGAAATAAATCATGAAATTGACATTTGTATTTATTCCTAAATAATAGGAGCATGTGGGTGCACACATGGAAAGGTGAATCTCACCTTGTGTTTAGTTAACTATACGGAGTAACAGTTAACACTTCTGAATGCATGTAAAGATCCTAGAAGTTAGGATTTGGTGTTTGCATGCTTGAAGTTCAGTTAAGTTAGTTAAGAGTTCAGTTTTCAATTCAATTCAGTTCCCAGTTCATTCAGTTTTCAGTTCAGTTATCTTAGTTGCATGCAAGTGCATGTTGCATGCATGTAGTTGCATGTAGTTAGCTTCAGTTAACTTGTAATGCATGGCTAATAACATTGAGTTGTATGACAGATAACAGGGACTACCTCCAGTTAACAAGGGATGACCATTCTTTGGGAATGGTGTTGAGTAAATGTTTCAGTTAACAATAAAGCACTTGAAGCAAACTTGGGCGCCCAAGATGCTTTATTGGAATTAACTCCAATGCATGATAAGATATTTTTGATGGCTCAGTTAAGTAGCTTTAATTGTGGGCGCCATCTTTGAGGAATAGCTTTGGAATTATCACCGAAGTGAAGGAGAAGTTGTAGCTTCAGTTTGGGACACCCAAATGCATGATGCACATGTTGTAAGCTTTAGTCTTCACTGAAGAACTCTACTTGAAGGAATATGGCGTACCTTTTCAAGGGCTTGTGCTTATGCATTGTAATTATCACCATTTGGAGATTACAAGGTTGCATATTGTCTATATATCTCATTCAAGTTGAATAGAGTTGAGAGATTGGTTATTGCAGGTGTGAAGAAGATTGGTAAAGACAGAAGAAGCATTCTCAAGCAAGAATTGGAGCTATTGTAATTCAGAGTTTGAATAATAGAATAATTCTTGGTGGAGTTTTTTCCCGAAAGGGTTTCTCCACGGTATATCTTGTGTGATCCTTCTATTATCCTGTCTAGTTCTTCTAAATAATTCTCTCTACATTCTATAATAGTAAAATGGATTAATCAAGATAATCATCTACAAAGAATTTATGTAACAAAGAAAAGACTTACTTAGAACAGCAATATTAAAGTTTTACAGAGTATTAAGCTAAGAAAACACCTCATTTTTCAACATTTGGTATCAGAGCTGAGGTTGGGTAGAGTATTGGGACGCCTTTCTCTTAAAAGATTTGAGGTTTTTAAGCTTAGTGGGAGCTCTTATTATTTTTGTTATTTGCTGATTTTGGAATTAAGTTTTGTTACAATGAATTCAAGGTTAGAGATTGAAAGGTTCAATGGTTCTAACTATGAAATGTGGAAATTAAAAATGGAAGATCTTCTTGAAGAAAGAGATCAGTGGTTAGCGGTTAATAATGAGACAAAGACACCTACAACTATTTCAGATGAAGATTGGGCTAAGTTAGATAAAAAGGCAAGAGGAACAATAAGGTTATGTCTTGCTGATGCTGTTCTTTTGAATGTTTCAATGGAAACTAGTGCATATAAATTATGGAAAAGAATAGGGGATATTTATCAAACTAAGAGTCTCACCAATAAGTTGTATCTGAAAAGGCAATTATATTCATTGAAAATGAAAGATGGTGATTCAGTAGCACAACATTTAAATGCTTTCAATTTAATTCTCAGTCAGTTAGCATCTGTAGATGTAAAGCTAGAGGATGAGGATAAGTGCATTTTATTACTTTGTTCGTTACCAAATTCTTGGGAAAATCTAATTGTTGCAATTAGTGGAAATGGTGCAGATCCAAAGATGGACAACATTATTCCTACTCTCCTATCAGAGGAGATGAGGAGGAAGTCTAAGGAGGAAATCCAAGATGCCTTGTTTGTAAAAGGTAGGCCTAAGAAAAATGATATAGGATCTAGACTAGATTGCAGTTTAAATGCTTAAACTTTTACAATGCTTTACAATGATTATTTCAAGTTAATTAAAACAAAATTAACTTAAGGAAATAACATAAAGAACGTAATCAAGGTGATTATAACAGAAATGAAGGAAATGAGAAACAGAAAGAGAGAGAAGAAGAGAAGTGCAAACAACACTTGATAACGGAGTTCGTCACAGAATGTGACTACGTCTCCGAGTCCACTCCAATAGAGAGACCGATCCGATTAACTCCAAAATCGATTACAATGCACCACAATCATTCTCCAAGCACTTCGGCAGCGTAACGACGCTCTGATATGCAAGAATGATCTGAAAAACTCTTCAACAAGACCTCTCTTTGATTATCTCCACAGCTTCAAGACTTCGTCACCTGAAAGAAAACTTGTCCTTTACTCTCACCTTACACCCCTTTTTATACAAAGAATTTGCTCAATTTGGCTCTTAACCAATTGATTTGCAAAATATTCCAAATCCCCCCTAAAAACAACTAAATCTCCCAAATTTTACATAATAATATTTAAAAATCTCCCTATTAATTCTAGCCCTTCAATCTTCTTATTTCCGGGCTTTGGAGGTTTTGGAGGTTTGATTAAATCCTTTAAAAAGGATTATAGTTTGTTTAAATTTAAAATTAGGAGTGTTTGTTTTAAATTTTATAGCTTTCGGTTTTAAGTTACTCCTTAAAACAAACCGACACCACCATATATCATATAACAATCGGTGGTGTGATGGTTTCCCAAATTTTTGTTAGGCCGGCGGTTCCGGGTTCAAGCCCGGCTGTCGGCTTTTAATAGACAATTTCCAACGGAATAACAAGAAAACTAACCGACGCCTATCTTTATTAAAAGACATTGCGCGTGGTCTATCGGTGGAAACCTTTGTGCTGGCCGCCCGCAGGTCTCGGGTTCCAACCCGACCAACAAAATTTTTTAGTTAGAACTAACTCACGACCGCCAGAGGAGGAAGAGGTAAGAGAGCCACGTGCCGCACCAGGAGGGTGCCACGTGGCAGCTTCCGATTGGCTGACAGCGATGACCGGACTGCTGACGGGATGCCGAGTAGGATGATGACGTGTCGCTGACTGTTGACGTGTCTCCCTGCTGACGTGGAGCTGACGTGTGCGCTGACTCGGATCTGACTCGATGCCACGTCACCGATGACTGTACTGCCACCTGTATGCCGACTCGACCGCCACCTCAATGCTGACTGTACGAAATGACACGTGTCATCTCATGATAAGCTGTCCTTGCTGACGTCACCTGCCACATCATCAAGCCACATCGACATGTACGGATCGTACGGACTACCACGTGTCGACGTTCGATTGGTCCACTGTGGATTTCGTACGGACTGCTGACGTCAGCTGTACGGATGATGACATCATCACTGTACCTTCAGGCCACAAGTCAAACCTGAAACTTTGACCAGCTGTATCTTGTGCCTCCGATGTCGGATTTCGACGAAACGAGTTGCGTTGGAAAGCTTGCGACGAGCTCTTCGCGATGACGCCAGTTTCATTGATTTTTGACAACGCCATTTTTTTCGCCTTCTGGATGCCCTCTGATTCTAGTTTGACCAAAGGTTTGACTGGTCGTAACTCGTGCAAACGGACTCCTTTTTGCTCCATTCGAGTTGCGTTGGAACCAAGACGCTGAGTTCTTTCTGATGGTGTTGATTCTAGAGAAAAACAAGACACTTCAATTTTCACTGAAAAATTTCCACCGGATCAAAAAAGGAGCCTAAGGGAAACAAGGAAGGGAAGGGTAAGTCAGAAGGACGAAGTAAGGTAAAGTGTTGGAACTGTGGGAAACCAGGACATGTGAAGAAGGATTGTAAGAACAAGAAAGAGAGTTCTGATTCTTCTACAGAGGAGTCCTCAGATAATAGTAATGATGCATTGGTTATTTCAGCTAATATTGTTTGTGATAACTCTTTGCTTCATGTTTCAGAGTAATCTTCGAAGAGAGGATGGTAGTCACGATGCCATGTGTGACTCGGTATCACGGTTCAGTGGGAGTTATTGGCAGTGACTTGGATGCATCATTGGTAAGGTTATCTCCATGTGGTTGGAGATATGGTTTCTTGGTTTAGAGTATATTTGTTATGGATGTCATGGTTTACTCTTGATACTAGTTTAGAGTTTGGCATATTTACATGGTTCTCTTGAGACTAAGATGTAATAAGTATGTTATGATGCATGTGATCTCCTAAGAGGAGATGGTTAGATCATGGATGTCATGTTTATGTTCTTGATTCATGATTGGAGTTTTGACAATGATCTTGTGTAGTTCTCTTAAGTTTTGGGTACATTAATCATTTGCTTGATTACTTCATGAAAGTGTTGTGTTGCATTTGGAGTTTGGCATGGATTGGTTGGTTACAGGTCCTCATGGATACTTGGAGAAATAGGTGAGGCTGGAATTCTCTTGTGGTAAGAGACATTTGTTGGAATGGTTACTTGTGAGAAAAGTTTTTTAACAGAAAAGACCGAGGAGTCTACACCTTGGTTGAATGTGAATTCAACACACTCGGTGGTTTAGCATGCCTCTAAAGAGGTGGTTTGGTTACAGAGGCTTGGGAAAGGTAATGGTTTGGTTGATAATGGGAAGGTATTAATTGAGAAAGTTAACACTTTAATTAATGTTCCAGATTATCTTATGAAACCATACATATAAGTTCTCTTGGTTTTAATCATTTGCTTGGAAGCTTCATGATTATGCAGGTTGCATTTGAAGTTAGCATGGATTGATTAGTTGGTGCAAGAAGGCCATTGGCTTTGAGACTTGTACTTGTTTTATTATTCCTTGTTTAGAATAATTGCAATGTATAATGTCAAGTGGGAGAATGTTGGAAATAGGATGCCATTTAATTGCAAATCCTAAAACATTATTTCATGTATCTCCTAGATTCTTGGAATGTGTTCAACAACACTAAGATTAGGATGAGATTAATATTTGGATGAAATAAATCATGAAATTGACATTTGTATTTATTCCTAAATAATAGGAGCATGTGGGTGCACACATGGAAAGGTGAATCTCACCTTGTGTTTAGTTAACTATACGGAGTAACAGTTAACACTTCTGAATGCATGTAAAGATCCTAGAAGTTAGGATTTGGTGTTTGCATGCTTGAAGTTCAGTTAAGTTCAGTTCATTCAGTTCAGTTAGTTCAGATAGTCAAGTTCAGTTAAGTTCAGTTTAGTTTGATTCGATTCAGTGATTGATTCGGTTGATTCAGTTCAGTTATCTTCAGTTGCATGCAAGTGCATGTTGCATGCATGTTGGTTATTTTGAGTTGCATGTAGTTAGCTTCAGTTAACTTGTAATGCATGGCTAATAACATTGAGTTGTATGACAGATAACAGGGACTACTTATAGTTAACAAGGGATGACCATTCTTTGGGAATGGTGTTGAGTAAATGTTTCAGTTAACAATAAAGCACTTGAAGCAAACTTGGGCGCCCAAGATGCTTTATTGGAATTAACTCCAATGCATGATAAGATATTTCTGATGGCTCAGTTAAGTAGCTTTAATTGTGGGCGCCATCTTTGAGGAATAGCTTTGGAATTATCACCGAAGTGAAGAGAAGTTATAGCTTCAGTTTGGGACACCCAAATGCATGATGCACATGATGTAAGCTTTAGTCTTCACTGAAGAACTCTACTTGAAGGAATATGGCATACCTTTTCAAGGGCTTGTGCTTATGCATTGTAATTATCGCCATTTGGAGATTACAAGGTTGCATATTGTCTATATATCTCATTCAAGTTGAATAGATTTGAGAGATTGGTTATTGCAGGTGTGAAGAAGATTGGTAAAGATAGAAGAAGCATTCTCAAGCAAGAATTGGAGCTATTGTAATTCAGAGTTTGAATAATAGAATAATTCTTGGTGGAGTTTTTTCCCGAAAGGGTTTCTCCATGGTATATCTTGTGTGATCCTTCTAATATCCCTCTAGTTCTTCTAAATAATTCTCTCTACATTCTACAACAGTAAAATGGATTAATCAAGATAATCATCCACAAAGAATTTATGTAACAAAGAAAAGACTTACTTAGAACAGCAATATTAAAGTTTTACAGAGTATTAAGCTAAGAAAACACCTCATTTTTCAACAGCTATGATACTAATTTTATGTAGAGCAAGGAGGTGTAATAAAAATAAATTCAAAAATAACTTAAACAAATCAAACTTTCAAACTTAGAACCTTAGTTTCACGGGTTTCTTTCACAATTTCACCATTCTCCTTATAGCATTCTAAACAAGCTTGTCCTAACACAATCTGCAGACCAAGCCTCAAACCCACAAACCAATCACCATTCTAGATACCCTTTGGGTAGTTTCAAAACATATCAAAATTTTAGGTATGGTTTCTTTGGAACAAACCCTTCAAAATTATGTTGCTATGCTGCTCTTTAAGTCTAATCAGGCTAGTATGATAAGGAAACTCTCGGTTCTACACACTCCTATCCTCCATTATTCAAATAAACACTTTAGGCATGTCAAATTAGGTTTTTACATGCTATTACAACCCTTACAAATCACTTTCCAATATTTTTCTATAAAACCCTACCATCTATGCATCATTCTTACCTAAAAACTTGAAATTTTCACCCTAGGGAATCACCTATTCTTTATCAATTTTCCTCTCTTGTTCTTGCAAACCACATAAAATAAAAACCTACACCTAAATCAGCCATTCCACCAAGTTAGAGCATTTTCTACTGTGTAAAATGGCTCACAAATCCATTTTCTTCAATCAAACCATCAAAATCAAGGTTTCAAAATAGTTTTTAGAAAAACACTCCAACTCTCACAAACCTTTATGAAACCAAATGCCACAAGATTCAAATGAGATCTAATTCATCCCCACATCAATCCCAATTCACCAATGTTCACTTTAAGGATGTAGCAGGTCATACACTATGTTGGAGCAGCAAGTTTTTCTTCCAAATGTAAGAAATCAATGCTTTGTTATTTCAAATTTCAAATTTTACATCATCAACAAGCTGTCCCAACGTTTACAAGATATTTTTAAGCCTTTACCAACCCCAAACAACTGAAAACAGTTGACTCTTGAAGAAACAACTGTTCAACTTCCAAGAAAAAGCAAAAAGTGCAAAGTTGCTTTACAACTTGTACAACTTTTGTGCAACTTTTAAACACATTTAAAAAATTGACTTACAATGACCCACAACAACCTAAAACAACTTGAAAACACAAGAAATGGTCTAATATACCTTATTACATCATGACAACTAAAAGCCAAACCCAAAATCCTAATTACTTTGCCACATTTCTACCTAAAGATCTATAGTGCCCTACACCAATTTGGTATCTTTATATAATCTTTCAATGGCTATCATCAATTAATGAAAAACAAAATGGTGTGAGCTTGGGAAATCTCTAGATTTTCTGTGTAAAAGAGGAGTTTTTGTTTTAATTTTTGAGTAAGGTGATCCCACAAAGCTGGTTTACAATTTCTAGGAGGAATTGATTTTTGTTGAAATCACATATTTTTAGAAAATATAATGATTTAAGCCTTAGAAGGTTACATTTAAATAATTCCAATTGAAGATGGTTTGATCAAACTACCTTAAATAAAACCCCCTTGGATAGAACACCACTAGTTTTAAACCATACCTATAGTAGAGTCTCCTTTACACCTATCAAAATGCTGATAAAAAACCACTTTTGATTTACCTTTTGGCAGATCAAATGAGTTCATTTAAAATTTATTTTTTTGCAAATATGTATTCCTTACTATAAGCTTTCCAAAAAGTATAAATTTAAATAAATTTAATTTAATTATTATATTTATTTTTTATTTCTCGTGAATGTCAGTTTTTCACTGAAAATCAATCTCTCTATTCTACACATGTGGAAAAATAACATATTATTAAAAAAAAATATTAGTGCACCAGATATTGAAGTCCTTGATCCAAGAAAGAAAAAAAAATTGAATTTCTATACACACAAAAAAAGTTGCACGTTATACGGTCGTCCTATGTTTTAATTATAATTAGTTTGAATTTGAAACTTGATTAAAGAAAAAATATTCAATAAAAAACTATCTAACCAAGTGGAAGCACTAGATATCAAAGTTACGAATCTAAATTTGAAAGAAGTATAATTTTATCCTTCATGGAAAAAAAGTTATGCGTTATACGGTGAGTGTCACTTTTTAAAAATGTTGTTTTTTGAAAAAAACTAGTTTTTGAGGGAGATGGAAAAAGAAGTGTAATTTGATTCCAAAAATTTTGAAAAAAATATATTTAGAATCTATAGATAAAATGTCATGAAACTCTAGTTTGCATCATTTGCAAATTCCTCACGGTTTAGCTGCTCTAGGTGCCTGAAAGAGAAGATTTAGTGAAAAAAATTATTTCAGTGTCCAGTTTGGCCAAAAATTGTAAACCACTATAGGTGTATGGTCAGATTCTTGGTATTATTTTATTCTCAGTTGAATCCTCCTATATTGGTACTATTTAAGGGTTGTAGCAGACAAATCCATATTGGTTTTCAAGTATTATATCATATATGTGTGAGTGTGCTATCAGTATTCCCCCACCTTAATGTAATTGTTAACACCAACCCAGAGAAATTTCCTTTAAGGTAGAAAAGTGATATATACAAAATAGGCATGAGAGGATTGTAGAAGTAGTACACCAAGTGATATCCTCCCAAAAGAGAACTTGCAACAAAGGGTTTCCCCCTAAAATAAACAAATCAAAGTGATGGCATATATAACAAGCAATACCATTGCAAGTCCCTAAACACAGATAGCATTTCCACATTGCAGGAAACATTTAGATACCATTTTATCTTGAGGTTATCTTCAATAGTATTTTACTACTATATTTTCCATTGGAGTTAATTAGGTGAGAGATGAAGGGAGATGGATTCAAGAAAATTGAACTCCCATTTTTATTTGTAGATGTTATGTTCAAAATATAAAAGTTTTATTGCATCTAGTGTTAACAATAGTCTTAAATGTGTGTTGGCAAGTTCACAATTTTAGAGTAGGCACTTGATATCTAACCTCAAGAATCCATGTTGATTTAGATAAAGAGGAAAGTTAAACTATAGCAATTAAGAGGTCAATAAACACATTTTAGAGTCCAAGAGGTAAAAAAAGGTGATCTTGGAATTCAAATACAAGACAATTTTAAAAAATCACAATAAATATTTAAATAAATTTCCTAAAGACTTTTCATTAAGATCAAAGACCTCTAATAGAGATACCAATAGCAAGTTGCGTATGCATCCAAGGTCATAGAATTGAGTTATAACCTTTTGAATGAATCCTCTTAATCTTTTATACTGCATGTCAAACCTAAATCCCAAATTACATCTTAAAGTAATATCACTTTGCATTGTTGATGGTTTGAACTATTGAATTTTTATTTTGTACAAGGTACATGGAAAATTTAGCCAAGTAATGGAATTTCATTAAGAGAACAAGGAAAGGATATTTCTTTAAATAAATGGAAAAATCTCTATAAAATAAAATAAAGTAATTGAAGTTCTATTGGTAGGTTTTTTCCTAGTAGATTGACTAACTCATATTATTGTAATTCATTTTTAAAAGGAAAATAAATATTCAAACGGACTGTAAAATTAAGGCCATATAATCAAATATTGTACATTGGATTGTTAATAATAAGTATCTAAACAAATAATGTCAACAGTTGTTTTCCTACCAAAAAAATATAAGTTACTGCTTTGAAGAGTTTATATTTAAATATCTTTATTGTTGAGATAATTGAAAGTCCATAATTGTTCATTAAATCGTTTCTGTCCCTTGAGGGAAATGTTTAGGGGTACACAATTTTCCTAGGGTGACTGATTGCAAACAACCTGTGAAATAAAGTATTAACCATAGAGAAGGAATAATCCATGCTTGCAGAATATTTAACCTATTGAAAACCCAAATTAATTAATTTTTTAGATGGAGGAGAAGAGAGAAGTTCTCACCTCTTGAATGAGGCTTTGTTACTTCATTAAAACAAGTACATTTAAATCAAAACTTTTCCTAATATATAAACAAATCAAGTGATAATATAAGTTCAAATATATCACTTTTGTAATAAGCCTGCTTCATTCCATTTCCTTAGGCTTATTGCAAAACATGTTGGAGATCATGTATTTAATAGATAGGTATGTAATTATTTGTATATCTTAACCTTATTTCAACCCTAAGCCTAACCTAACCCAAATTTAACCCTAACTCTAACCCTATTTAAACATTGATTGTAATTGAATGCTAACCCTAACCCAATTTAAACCATAACTCTAATTAAATCCTATATGCAACCCTAATCCTAATTAAACCTTGATTGAACCCTAACCTAATGCTAACTATTAACCCTAATTTAACCTTCACTCTAATTATCCTAATAGTAACCTTAATCAAACCTTCACTCTAATCCTAATAGTAACCTTAACTCAAAAGTAAATGTTCTTTTGTTCATATATCAATCCTATGTAAATCGAATTATTAATAATATATATAAATTATGTTGAGGTAGATTTTATTAAGGATAGACTTTGATTTCCAATTTACTAATAAAATAATAAATAATAATAATAATTTAATTGAACCCTAATGCAATATTTTGTTATAAATATATTTATTTATCAATTATTAAATAAACCAATAATATTTTTTTAATTCATTTATATTAATAAACAAACAATTACAATAATTAGTGACTATAAATCTTATATATATACCATTCATAATTATAGAAATATTATATTATTAGTTAATATATAATATATTAATACATTTTTAATAATATTATTAATAGAATAATTATCATCTAAAGGAGGTTCAAGGATTACATTGATAAAAAACTATATGTATGTTAATAATGTAGAGAGTATGTGTTTGTGCATGGATGGTTACAAATAAGAAATAGAATGTTTCCATCTAATTGTCAAATCAATATTTATCTGGCTTTTATGTGATAAGTGAGATTTTGGAAGCTTTACTAGGCTTTTATCATTAAAGGACAGCTGATTTACTATTAAATGGCAGCTGAAACTTATTTTCCTAAATGATTTGCAGACATGAGACTTATTTCATACTCAAATCTCATACTATATGTAGCCTATCGACTAAAAATAGTTCCAAAATTAAATCAATTTACTCAAAAAAAAAAATGGGATTTTCACTTTTATGGACAGAATATATTATGCAGAAATATAAGCCCATTTGCTCAAATTTAAATCTGTTTAAAAGACGAGCTTGCACACATTGATAGAATAAACCTTCTCGAACAGAAGGCAATATTGGAATTGAATGCTATGGAGAGAATAAGAACTATTTATTAACTATTAGTTACTACATATCCCTGAAAGGAAAAGCGTAAACAAACGGCGCCGCTTCCACAACTTGTGTGTTGACTACAACGCACGGTCACCAAAGTAAAAATAAATTTCATACCAATTTTCATAGAAAATAAAGCATAACCACCTTTCTATACTTGAAATAGCTGGTCAATATGTTTAGTTGGCGGAAATTATTATGTTATAAGAGATGACAGCGTAGAGTAGAGTAGATGAGAGCGTAGAGTAGAGTAGGAGGAGATATTCAACCGACTGAAACAAAGAAAGACAGACATCGATAGAAGGAAGAAAGAAAGAAGCAGGCACAAGCATAACATTAGAAGGCGTTTGCTCAACTATATATGCATGGAGAAATAAGTTAGCATAACAACCATCCAACCAAACAAGGCGACTCTCAATTCTATTTCATTTCATCTAGTTTTGTTTGAAGAGGAATGTGGAAATCTACTTTCAATCTCATCTAACCATAACAACACAACCACCTACTATATCGCATAAACTTCCAACCAGTGTACTATAAAAGGGAGAAGAGAATAGAGACCTAGCATGAGTTCTAACCATAAACATGGCATCAAACGCCTTTTTCGTTGCACCAATGCTTCTGCTAGGAATTCTAATTATCTTTATTTCTACTTCTGCCAGTGGAAGCATCAGCAATATCTATGAAGAAGGCATTCAGCGATCTCATGTTGTGGTGAAGGGTAGTGTATTCTGTGACACATTGTTGGAAAGTGGAACCCAATTCTCTGACTCCGCTTACTTCTTATCAGGTCATGATCTATAATTCAATTATCAAAATGATCATTCTTTATTAGTTTTGACAATGTTTGTTTGTTAGATGTATTGCCCATTATTTTGATGATGAAATGATATTGATGAAGTGGAGTTGGGTGCGGGTGCATTGGTAGCCGTGGAGTGTAGCATCAACAGAAACAGGAAATGGAAAAGCACCAATGAAATTGTCTCAGTTGAAGGAAAAACAGATGAAGATGGAGAGTTCAGGGTGCAACTTCCCATTATACGCAATCTTAATCCTGAGAGATCATGCTCGGTTAGACTTCTCAGTAGCCCCAATGAGTCATGCAACATTCCCTCAATCAGCGAATCAACCCAACTTATCCTATTATCCTCAGATTCTAGTGGAATTCAGACCTATGCGTCTACTCCATTATCATATCGTCCAACCCCACAAGTCATCATTACATCTATCCCTCGTCGTAGAGTCCTGGAAGATTCTACTTCCAAAGTAACGTCCTCTCCACCTCCTCTTCCTAGTATTCCCCCACTACCTAAGATTTCTCTTCCTCCTCTTCCCAGCATCCCTCCTCTACCTAAATTAAGTGTTCCTCCACTCCCTAGCATACCTCCTCTTCCAAATGTTGCTGCCCCTCCTCTTCCTAAGCTGAGCTTTCCTCCTCTTCCCAATGCACCCTCTTTTCCTAAGTTGAGTATTCCTCCTTCACCAAGTACTCCTGTTGTTCCAAAATTGAGTGTTCCTCCTCTTCCTAGCATATCCAATGCGCCCTCTTTCCCTAAGTTGAGTGTTCCCCCTTTGCCAAGTACACCTGCTCTTCCGAAATTGAGTGTCCCTCCTCTTCCTAGCATACCTTCTCTCCCCAAATTAAGTGTTCCTCCTCTCCCTAATGCACCACTACCAAATTTGAGTGTTCCTCCTCTCAATATTCCTAATCCTCCACCCCTACCAAAGATTAGCTTCCCCCCTCTCCCTACTTTTTCACAACCTCCACTTTCTCCCTCTAAATTTCCACCCTTTCCCTTTTTCACCCCACCTCCACCTTCTACTAAAGATGAGACACCTTAAGTTGAGGTTAGCTCAACTTATATAAACTACTCTCATTCCCATGAACACATATTTATTATACCCTTATGTGACTAGCACCTAGCTCATGTATTATGTATACGCTAGCCTTGACATTTGCATGATTACCCAATTTCTTATTTCACTTCGCTTCTTGTTTGTTTGAAAATATTGATGGCATTCATTGTATTATATTAGCTATTTTTCATAGCTATATGTGATATAGCATTCATTTATTGTTTTGGTGAAGCCTAAATGCTTGCAGCGGTGTTTTGGTGCAGCCTAAATACTTTTAGTGGTGTATTCAACTTATATGGATTGTAAACCTATTCAAAAATCTTAATAATAGTTTTACGTACCTTCTCTTGATGTGAAATATTTTACCTTGTTTGCGGTTTATTATTAAGCATTAAGAATCCCTCCCAAAATATAATTTCTAATTGCTTTGGATGTTTTAAGTTGGAATTTATATTAATATTTAAATTTATATGCATATTGATTTGATATAATATCTTATTGAAATTAAAAAACATATGTTTTTAAAAGTCATTTTTTTTAAATTATGAGATACTATCTACATCTTATTGATAGGTTCTCTTACATACCTTACAGATATGTTGACACGCCTATAAGGGAATAAGTTTTCCAAAAGCTTTGAATACCTAATCTAAGCCACTACTATATATTTACCATGGAGGGCTATAAATGACATAAGGAATTTGTTGGTAATCTTTTCTAATTAATGATTAGTTTGATTATTTACAATCAAGCTTATGGTTCTTTTCATTATAAGATTTTATCCATGCTTGAATATCAAATATTTGGAGCTAGATTGCAATATCTAACAAAACTCAAATGGTCTGGGGCATCCCCTCTGGATGCCTTAAATGGTGGAGTAGCTTAGGCTACCCCTAATGAGCAAATGACTAGGTCTCAAGCTGCCATTTCTGGTGATAGCGCTACGGCTTCCATTTCTAGTAGTTTTTCATATATGCCTTTGTCTGCACGAAGGAATAATGATGAAATCTCTAAGACTAAGGTTGTAGGCATTCATCTTAGGAAAACAGTGTGTTGGTCTAGCATGATAAGGCAGCACAAGTGGAAGAAGGTTGGATTATTGTTAAGGGAAAGAAAAGAAAACTCTCTAAGCCTTCTTTTGACATGACTCTTTGCTCCCACAAGAATAGTTCTAAATGTAAATCTTGAAGGGTCTTGTATGGGAGCTGGTTTTTCGCTGGCTGCAGTTGTCCTTTCTGCAACCTTGTTTTTGGTTGTAAAGGGTTTTGGGTCCCTTCAAAACCTGTTTTTTATCTGTATCAAAAACAAAACTCACAAAAAGATATTCAATAAACTTGTAGTCTAAATATAATCTACATACCCTATTTGTAAACTAATATTATATTAAAAGAAACCAAAAAAAATGGATTGTAACTATAGTTACCCTAAATTATTCTAACCTACAAACACTAGTTAACTAATTTTTACCCTTCTTTCCTAAATGATTAAATAATATATTATTATTTAATTATTATCAAATTTTATATTTCTATTAGTTAGTGATTTAATATTATTTAATTAATTTTCACTCTCATTCATCATTTCTGACTAGTTAAATAAATTGTATTTATTTAATAAAGTTGTGATTTAACCTTATACCTCATGATTAATTAAATAAACATTAAATTATTTAAGTATCTCTCTAATATTACTTATTCTTCTAATTTAATTAAATAGTTATTATTAATTATTTAATAATTTAATTAAATAGTTATCATTAATTATTTAATTAATCTACTTTCCCTCTTCTGAATTAAATAATTAACTTAATTATTTAATTCTCCAATATTCACTCAACATGATTTTTTAATAAATAAACTTTTGTTTATTAATTCAATATTTGTTTGCACATTCCTCTCAAGATTTATTAATTATTTAATTAATCAATTATCCTCACACATCTTGATTGATCAAATCATATACACTAATTATTCAATCTAATTTGGTGACCAATATCCATTTCCATCTATTATTCCAATCCCACTAATTAATAGATCAATTTCCACCAATTATTCCAATCCCACTAATTAATATATCAAATTTCCACTGACTATTTCAATCCCACTAATTAATATATCAAATTTCCACTAATTATCCAATCAATTCCCTTGATTGGATTAATCAAGTCAATTAACTACTCAATATGTTTCCTCTCAACAAACATTGACTATTGATCTTGATCTTTGATCTTTGCATCCAAATCATTCTTTTGAAATAAGAATTTCTATAAAAGAAGCCTTCTCACATTTTTGGCTAATTACAAATTCTCAATATTTGGCATCCTTTATCATACTACAGCATTTGAAGCTTGAAGGAACATTTAGCATACAAAATATGAGAGAAATATTCAAGGATACAAATGGAGAGAAACAATAAAGGTGATTCAAAGATAGCATAGAAAGGAAGGTGAAATTGTAGCATTTGTTTACATTTACATGTTGCATTTTTTCTTTATTGAAAGATTTGATTTGAGTTTGGTATCGAATTCATAGTTTGGTGGTTGTTTTGAATAGATTCATGCTTAATGTTTATTAAAACCTCATTTTTTGATCTTACATTTAGTGAACCTAACATGAAGAAGTGCAATTTTTAACAAATTTGTACGAATTTTTAGAAATTTGTGCAACTACACAAAGTAAGGTGCATTCATGAATTTTTGCAACACAATTGCATGACAGTACACTGCAGTGACAATTTTGTGTGACGCACTCGCTAAAAATAGTGTTGAATGCGAAGATTGTCGTGTCACATTTGTTACTACATTTTTATTTTTATTTTTGTAGGTTCTAACAGAGTGGCTAGTCATAAAGTGTTTTGATCAAATGTTTAATTTTTGCAAGGGTAAATGTCTTTAAATACTTTGATAGATCTTATGATTATTTGATGTTAGGAAACCTTAATGGTTATATTTAATTTTGATTATCATTTTCAAAATGTATTAATGCTTTTATTGAGATGTTGCAAGTGGGAAGCCCAGGTTTCTGAAGTATTGGAGGCAAAGTCCAAATGCTAAAAATATAATTGTTGGTCTTTAATTTTGAAAGGGGGTTTAATGTTAAGGGTAATTTGGTTTTTATGAGTTTGTTTATTTGTGGAGGGAAATGTTCTTTATTATGTAGTCTTTTCATTTAAGGGAAGTTGTAGAGTCAGGGGGAATTCTTTTTAGTGTGGGATTTGCGTATGGTTGCACACAATTGTTTTTGTACTATTTTCCTTCTCATTTTGGGAAACGAATGGGTGTGGAGATTGTTGCCACTTTGGGTGAGTGGCTAAAAGATATTGGGGAATGAAGAACAATAACAAGGATGGAATTCTTGGACTGGGTTTTTGGGCTAATCCTAACTTGGATAGCCAAGGTTAGTTTTGTACTTTGATTTGGAAATTTGTTGTGTTTATTGAGAAATGGATGGATTTCGTTTATGCTGTGAATATTTGTGTTATTTTATGGTTTGTGTAGAAGGAGTGTATCTCATCTGAGGGCTAAGAGCCTCCTTTGTGTGGGATTGAGGAGGGTGTGGAGCCTCTCTTGAAGATTCTTGATAAAATGATTTTATGTGTATATATGACATGATGGGTGGCTTGGGTGTTGTACGTTGTATGGAGTGGTTGGTGGTGGAGGTGTTGTAAATGGGAGAATTAGGTGATGAATGGAGTATGGAGTGGCTGGAGGTGAAGGAGTTGTGAATTGGATGTTGTGAGAAAGAAGCCTTTAAGTTGCAGATGGAAATTGAATGAATATGGAGATGTAGTATTGTTCCCCAAGAGGGAAGGGAATCCCCCTTCTACCCCTTTGAAGAATCCCAAGTATAGGTTCTTTGTGAGTGTGTCTATGTTAACTATATTTTTTACTATCTTTTGTATTGTGTGGGTTCTTTGTGAGTGTCTATGTTAATTTTATTATGTTTTGTTCTCTAAAATGGGCATATGGGTTTTTCCTCCTGCTCGGAGGTGGACTATTTAGTCCTACGATTGGGTGGAGAGCAGTTCTAGGTTGCTCTGTTTTGTATTGCAGGTCTAAGAAGTAATCTAGAAATGCTGAAGAATGTTGGTTGTAAGAAAATCATTTTATTAATGTTGAAATAATGTGATGTTTCGAATCATATAGTTGCAGATTGAAAGAAATTCTTGTATTAGTCAAGGAGATGGTTGTGTGTTGATTACAAGCACATGTAAATCTCTTTTCCCTGTTTAATGTAGTATTATTATGCTCTGCTTTATTCTTTTGGAAATAAAAGTGAATCTTTTGTGGAAACAACAAGGTGTAATCTCTGCTCTTATGAAATGATCAATATATTTCATTTGAATAGACTGAGTCGTAATTCACAGTCAAATTCTTTGATAAATTTCAGTAATCTACAAATAACGTTTTAAAATCTCTTTAAGGTAATTACTTGTCAATGTTTGCATATTCAAGCATAGTTGTGATGTTGGGTCAGACAACTCTTTACGTACTAAGGTTGTTGAGTTTTTTATTTAGTTCCTCTCCATCATGTATTGTGGATTAATGGCTCGGTGTGGGTGTTCTTTGCACCGAATGAAATAATGATGGGTTTACTTTTGAATGTACACGGCTGGGTATACGCGCAGGTGCAGAAAAAGACAAAGAAAAAAAACTTTGTTTCGTGTCTTAGCATTTATTTGGTATTCAGAGACTATATTTCCTTTGTATTGTATATACAAGCCATTCATAGCCTGTTTCTTGTTAGCACCCTGATTTGTCACTTCCTGTGCATGCTGTTGTTTCCATTCATACTACCTATTCCTTCGAATGCATTTTCAGTAAAAACAATCGATAACTATTCTTTCACTTACATTAAATATTGGTTGGTTAAGGTACAGAATTCATGTTCCTTTGAGCAGTCAATATAAATGCTAAATTCAGTATTGTGCTCTCATTTGTTAGTGAGAATTATGCGTTCCTCTATCCTTTCAATTTTTGTACAAAATCAATATTAATTATGTATTTTTAATGAGATATGACCACACAAAATAAAAACAGATCTATTTATGTCTGGTGGGTTCTTTTATAGTTTTATATATAAATTAATAAATATATTTATATGTTTATTTATTAGCAATGTATTTTCATATATATATAATTGAATATATACATAAGTGACTTTCAGTCAAGGGAAATGATAAATATAGTTTTATTTCACACCTGAAGTTTCTAACTTTGATATTGAGATACGTAATTTGTTAAAAATTTATCTTGTTCAGTTGTCAGAAGCAATTCATTTCATCTTATTCGTCTCATTGTATCATTTGGTTTGTAATGTAAGTAGTTGATCTTAGCATACCTTTACTAAGAGTTCATCTTCTTTTGGATTACAATTGTATATTAATAGCTTTATCAGTATATATATTTGGATTCATACTACCGATATATATATTTGGATTGCATGATACTAGAGACAAGGAATGCAATATATTGTAGGTAGGAGGAGCTAAAGTAATATTTTTAGAATGTGTTCTACATAGACCGTCATACTTCCCCCGAAGAGGAGATTGGACAACCAATGGATTAGAGTACATCAAGAGGTCATTGTCGAAGATACGTTGCATGACATCACCAACTGATTTATTATGAAACGGAGGATTCATGAATGTAGATGGATCTGTTATATTGTATGGATTATGGAATAATGAGGTAGAGAGAAACATTGGATCAACAAGTTCATATTGTGAAGGCCTTCGTTTGCATATGCCCCAGTTATTGCTATATTGAAGACACAATTGAAGATCAATTTCTTATTTTTGCTTTTCTCTTTCACAATTGAAGATCAATTTCTTATTTTTGCTTTTCTCTTTCACTTTTTTCTTGCACAAGCTTGTTTTCATTTGATTTTTCTTGAAGGGCTTCTCTTGATCTTGTTTCTTTTCTTTTAACCTTGTATCTTTTTTCAATAAAGGCCTCTTCATTTTTGCTTTTTGATTTATAGTCTTATGCTTCTTTGTTTTCACTTGTTGATCAAAGTCTGGGAAATGGATGAGACTGTGTGGAATAGATGAATTGGTGAAGGTGAATGGTTCTTGTATAGGCCAAGCAATCTTATCAATGTATTTTTTGAAACTATCTTGTGTAGTATCAGTAATACCAAAGGAAACCCACTTGTCAACGAGTTGGTAGGAAAGCTTAGTAGAATCAACATCTAGAGATGCATACTCTAACTCAAGATACTCAAGCGAAAAAGATGTTAGTCCATGTAGTGGACTAGAGGGAATATGATCCGAGAATGAAGAAGGATGTTCATGGATATCCTCCCTAGGATCATTTTGGAAAAGTGGATTATCATAGATGTCTTGATTGAACATGGGGTTATCATGGACATCAAATGATTGAGATGCAAATGATAGTGGTTTGACCTTTAGAAGGTATGCTTGTAGCTCATATTCTCGAACATCAAGGTCTTTGACATTAACCTGGATTGGGGGAATGGGAGATGTGGGCAAGAATAAAGGCTCAACTACTATAGAGGAAGATGGTATGCTAGTATTAGCAAGCCAATACTTTGAGAGGCCAAGATTGCTCAGGGAGGGTCGTCGAGGCGTATAGGGATTTGGGTTTGCATCTATGGTCACCACAATTCCGTTGTGTGGGAACTTGATGCATTAGTGTAAAGAAGACGATACAACCTATATGTAATGGATCTAAGGATGCCCAAGAAGAATGTTAGACAAGGTTTCCAAATCTATGATGTGACAAATGGTCTCAATTGGAATAGGTCCCACTTGTATAGGAAATATGATAGTGCATATTGATTCTTGTTCAGCGTCATCATATGCTTTAATTTTTATTCTCATGTTATGATCAACATCATTTGAATATCCCAATTTCTTAACTAGACTTGAACTAGAGATATTTAGCCTTGTTTCCCCATCTATCAAGACTTGTATGATTTGATATCTTTGGACAATGGCTTCGATGTGGAGTGCATCGATATGGTAAGGGTTTTGCATAGGCATATCCTTCTTAACGAATGTAATGGCACACTCAAAGTGATCATGCTTGATGAGTGTGGACGAGGATCATTTTTGAGATGGATGGATGTTGTTTTAAACTATGTACTCATAGGCAACACTAGTATAATTTGCATCATCTTTTCCACCTATTTCGGAACTTCAGGCTTTTCCCTTCCCATGGTTTTGTAAAGGATCCATAAAGATGGTATGATGTTTGTTAGAGGATCCAGATTGGTTATCTATTTATATTGTTCCTTTTTCAATAAGGTCTTGTATGGTGTTCTTTAATATGTAGCAGCCATACGTTTTATGCCCTTTATTCTGATGATACTTGCAAAAGTGATCATTGTTCCACCAAGATGGTTTGAAAGTTTTGGGCTCATAAGTTTGAATCTCAAGGAGTTGTAGCACATTTTGTTGTATTAGTTTCTTCAAAATTGATTCAATTGGTTCCCCTGAGGATGTGTAGTTGCAACACAGTTGGATGGACCTTGGAGGACCACATTTCGTATTAGGCACCACGTTTATTGTTGGTTCCTGTTGCTGATATGTATTACTACCTTTAGGAAATGATGATCCTTTCAGATTAAGCACAAGATGTGGTTTATGTACAACCATAGCATCCACAACATTGTCATTTGTCACATTTTTTTATGCGACCAAAATTTGTTTTCGTTTGGTTTCAAATTATGAGAAGAATGGTTATTCTCCTTTAAAAAAATCACAAGCCCTTTGGTGATGAGGGATTTTTCAATGGATAACCCCTTTTGTATCACCACCTCAAATGTGTTAGAGCAATGGATTTGCAAGTGAAACATTACCTCTTTGTTGAGGTTTTCCACAAAGATCTAGGCTAGTTGTTTCTCTGGTATGTGGCAGGCACACTTACTAGCTAGGTTTCATCATCTTTGTAAGAATGACGAGAAGGTTTCGTCATCTTCCTATTTCTCAGCACACACATGGGTAATGTCAATGTCAGCTAATATGTTATATGAAAAGTGTGGAATGAACTTGTCCATTAGTTCACTCCATGTTTGTATACCAAACGGTAAATGTGCAAACCACTCAAGGGCTTACCCTCCCAGACTCCATCGAAAAAATCTCATGAGATATGTATGCTCATGTGCCACTTCTAAGGATGTTGTGTGGAATTCCTATATGTGCTCAATGGGGTATCCCTTTCCCTTGTATTTGTCATATTTAGAAATAATAAAGTTCGTGGGAAAGGGAGGCATTTGGATACTCCTATCAAAGGGGTAAGGAGATAGGTCCTCCACTGAGTACGTTTTTCAACTCCTCATATTAGACATCTGATTCAAATGCAATGTTTGTAATTGTTGATTCATTAGGTCCATTGGTGAGGGTGTCACTGGAACCGAATTCGGTGTGATGTATTGCAAGAAACCTTGTGAATGGTTCCCGAATGGGCTTGTGTTGTGAATTGAATCCATGCATATTTTGATGTTGATGCATGGTTGGAATGTGTTGGTGAAATTGTGAGATGTATGCACAATTTTGAGTAAATGATGATTGTGGCACGGAGTAACATTAACACCAATTATGAACGATGTACCAAGATAGTTAGGTCATTGTGGCACGGGTTGTGTAAACACAACTGTGTATGCAAAACCATGATAGTTTGGTTGTTGTGTTGGGGTTTCAGAAAACCCACATGTCAATTGTGAACCAATATGGTTTGGTTGTGATGGAGGTGAGGGTTGATTAAACCCAAATGTATAGGAAGAACCATGATAGTTTGGTTGCTATGTAGGTGGGTGTTGATGAAACTTGAATGATGATAACAAATCCAAATTGTTGGGTTGTTGAGGAGGTTGAGGTTGAGAGAACTCAAATATAGATTGTGAACCTAGATTATTAGGTTGCTATTGAGGTTGGGTTTGAGAAAACCCGAATGTAGATTATGAACCCAAATTGTTAGGTTGCAGTTGGGGTGACGTGATGTTAGGACCTATACAAAAAAAGGATCAAGTCCTCCTCGATGGTGCATTTCCTTTTTGCATAGTTGATGTGGTACCCACTTGTGGTCCTATGTATGAAGGATTTGTCTTCCATATTTTGTTGGGTGTGTTCGAAAGGGTGGTATTTTGGGTTGCACTCGTGGTATGGGTTGGTGTTGCAGTGGTAGATATAGAGGAAAATAGATTTTACATGGGTTTAGTGGATACGAGTGATGGTGGAACGTTCACAGTGGATGTGATATGTGTCGTCTAGCTAGACGACATGTCTGTGTTCCACTGTGATGTGGGTGGTGTAGCACTAGGTGCTAGTGATGGTGGAGGTCTATTTGTAGCACCTAACCCTATTGATACTACATTTGGTTCTTCCTCTACGATTGTGGATACATCCAAGTAAGAGGGAAGTTTAGCTCCATGTTATGCTAATGGCAAGAAGTATTTATTAGGATCGGATTTTACCATATCATCAATGATTTTCAATATTTTAGGATCTTGAGATGCATTCTCAATCAAAAGTACACCCAAAGCTTTCTTTCTAAGGAGAAACTTTGTCTGCAATTAATCCCAAATCCAATTTTTCAAGTAATCTTGACCAAATAGATACTCTATTACGTTATCTCAGCCAGAGGAAAAAAGTGTTACTCAATTATAAAACAAATCTAGAAAGGTATAGATTTGTGTGATATTGTGACCCAAGAAGAAAATTCCACATATACTAATATCAAACTGATTTATCGAAATTTCTTTGTACTGCACTCTTTTACTACATATTGATAGCTTATATCAACCATGATAATTCTCAAAACAGTAAAATAAATGAAAAATGACAACCATGCAACCAATCTACCCTATTGCATTCTCAACAAATGTAACAAAATGTTGGACTCAATCTTGAACAAAATATAAAATAAAGTTAAATACATTCTGGAAGGACTTAATTGTATAGCAAAAGCTAACAAATTTTTGAGTTCTACATGCTCCCCTCCACATAAAATGTAATAATGTACGAGTTTCAAATTTAAATAAAAAATTAATCTTCTATGCTTAATAAAAATGCTATCATCAAAGTACCAATTCCATTATTGAGAATGTCATGTTTATATAGGAGGAATGTGGCAGATTAACAAAAATGACCCACAATAAGAAATTTGAGGTATGAAAAAAGAAATTCAAACCCAATTTATAACAAGAAGTCTTATTCTCCACACTAATTAGTATTGGAATTAATCTAATTACTCTTGGAATTAATCTAATTACTCTTGGAATTAATCTAATTAATCTTGGAATTAATCCCAACTACTCTTTGTACTCTTCTCTTTGCAGTGATGGAAAACAAATCTTTTCTACTTCACACACCACCATTCTATTTTCTCATTCTCTACATTAGGACAATTTTAAATATAATGATATTACATAATATTATGTTTAAGATTTTCCTACGGTGCAACATTAATTGTAATTGAATGTTTTTGGTGTGCCTTATTTTGCTTGGCATATACGTAGGCCTCTTGTTGTCTTGTTTTTAGAGATATATGTAATGAAAAAGAGAGTTGCCAGTATTGATGTTGTAACAACCCTTTTATGATTGTAATGTATGTGAATGAAATAGAGAGATGCTCTATTGTAGCAATATCTTGGAATAGAAATTGTTTCTTGAGCAGCAAACAGCAACAAGGGATTGTGATAAGTTAACTTTTGAGGGTGAACAAAGAGCAGCAACTCTGTTTATATTATCAGATTTTATGTGTTTTGAAATATATGCAAAAACATATAATATTGTGTCCATCCTTTGTTTTAATTTTGTTTTTTTCCACACTTTGTTTTGGGTCTTGCTCTATGCTTTTCCTCTCCCTTTCACTTGGTATCAAAGCAAGTCTATCAGAGCAAGGATTTACAAAACTAAAGTTTACAACAAAGGTGTTTTCAAGGAGACAAGTTATCACAGTCAACAATGGCAGCAAGCACAAGCTTGAAAAACCCACAAATTTCATAGTTTAATGGGAAGAACTATGATTACTGGGCAATCACCACGAAAGCTTTATTTTGCTCTCAAAATATTTGGGATCTTGTTGAGAATGGATTTCTAGAGCCAGCTGATGCAACAACATACAATGCTTTGATTCAAGTAGAGAAAGATTTGTTGAGAGATGGTCAAAAAAAGGATTCAAAAGCTCTCTTTTATATATTTCATCCAGTGCATGAGAGCATTTTCCCAATGATTGCAATAGCAACAAAGTCCAAACATGCATGGGATATTCTTTAAACAGCCTATCAAGGCATGGGAAAAGTTAAAATAGCTAAGTTGCAAATATTGAAAAGGGATTTTGAATCAATATACATGAAGGACAATGAATCAATAGATTCATTCTTCACCCAAATTTTTGGACTAGTAAATCAAATCAAATCATATGGTAAGACACTTGAAAATAGGAGAGTGGTTGAAAAGATTCTAAGGAGGTTTCCCACTAAGTTTGAGTCAATTGTTGTAGCCATAGAGGAAACAAAAAACCTCTCACAATTTTTTGTTGATAAGCTTCGTGCAGCTCTCATTTCACATAAACATAGGTTGAGTAGGTCAGAAAACACATCATTGGAGCATGCATTCAAGTTGCAAGTCTCAATCAACCATGCTAATGGCAAAGGTGGATCAAATTTCAAAGGTAGCGGGAGAAATTCTTATAGAGGTGGCAAAAGCAACCCATCAAGCTCAAGTGGAAGAGGTAGCAACCAAAACTCAAGCCAAAACCCATCTCAAAATATATCACAAGCTCAAAAGTATGGAGTGGAAGAGGCAGCAACCAAAACTCAAGCCAAAACCCATCTCAAAATCAATCATAAGTTCAAAGGTATGACAAATCTCAAATTCAATGTCATTGTTGTGACTAAATAAATGACTAACTATTTAGTCATTTTTATTTTTGTGACTAAATAATTTTTTAGTCAACGACCAAAGTAGTCATTTATTTACCCCTTTATAGCTGAATTGCAAAAAATCAGTAGAATTTAGTCATTTTTAGTTGTTGTGACTAAAAATTTTAGTCACCTAGTCATTTATTTGTCAAATTGTACTAGTCATTTATCATGGTAGAGTCTCTTAGAAATGATACCACCTATTATTTTCAAAGTATTGGTGACATTTTCTTGCAATTTGGTGTGCATAAGTGTAGGCTCACTGAAGTCTTATATGTTCTAGACTTACCAAAAATCTCCTTTCTGTTAATCAATTTCTAGATCACAACCTAAGGATAGAGTTTGATAAAAATGATGATAAAAAGGTATGCCTAATCTAAAAGTACAAAATTTGTCGCAAGTACTATAGAAATTGGTAAAATGTTTAGGCTTGATACAATTTCCAATAATCAAGCTTTAGTGACTAAGGATAGTGCTCTTGCTATGTTATGGCATCGTAGATTTGGTCATTTGAGTACTAGCTATTTGCTAACACTTAGTAAGAAAGCATGGTCAAAGGGCTTCCCTCATTTAAATAAGTGTAGGAAGAAACAATATAATTTGAACAAACCAAATGCAAACTTCACAAAAGAAAATTAAAATCAGGGCAATATTTTCTAAAAAGGTGAAAAACGAGGTTCACCACAATGGAATAATACAAAATGGGGGTTTGATAGACCTATTTTCCACTATTTCATTCATGAAATGAGATCCAAACAATAAAATGACTATCAACCAAAAGGTGAGTCAAATCAAGGTGTGAATCTGCAAATTTCCCTTTTATGCAAGAACGAGGGTCTTGATTAAACAACACTTTGGAGAGAAAGATTAAAAATAGCAAACAAACTCCAAAATGCAATCTACAAAGCGCATCTAATAGATTAAGCTCAATTCTGATGAAATTAGAAATTAAATTACAAATCTAAAAATGGGAAAGTGATGTGGACCAATCACCAAAAGTGTTTTTTCAAATCCTACTAAAGACTCATTCGTCCTATGGCGAATGTGTCCTGGCTAGGGCTCTATAAAAATGGTTTCTAAGTTTTGTTATGTTGTGTTTGCACTCTCAGATTCCCAAATTTCATGGTCAGAAAGCCAAAAATAAATTTTGTAAGTCAGTTTCCGTGAAATTGCAAAAATAGTGTTAACTTTGACAACTTTGCAATTTTGCTTTTCAAAAGATCTTCCACATAAAATCTGCAAACACACATCGAGAGGAAAAAATGTTGTTTTGTTAGGTGAATGGGGGTCTGCCTTGGTCAAACCCCATTTTGGTAATTAAACCTTGTAATGAATGAAATAGTGTGAAGGAATGATGAATGAACAAGTGCAATGTCACAACTCACCAAACCTTTATTTGAACCTTGGAATGTGGATCTGCAACTTGCATGAAATGGCTTCAATGGATGTGGATTTTATGTGAATCTTGATCATGAAACTTGATTTGAAACAATGCCTTTGAATGCTTGAATGGATCTTGAACATTGCATTAACATATTAGCTCAAATAACATGCATGATGTACAAAGACTTCGACATGATAATAAGATCTTGAATGTTGCAATAATTCTTCAATAATTTGCCTTTGAATGCCTTGAAAATGCTCTTAATAATGCTCATTTAAAAACTTAGAGTGCTTGAATCAAACTTGCTAGGTGAAACATAGTGAAATGAACTTATATTTATACATATGTTAGCATTAATTCTCAAATTCAAATAACACAAGCTAACATGTGAATATACATTTGAAATCATTGAAGTACCGCCAAAAACATATTTGAAATTTAGGTCCTAGGTCTAAGTGAGGAATCATCTCACCTAGGACACACATTCCCCAATGGTAAGTGTTATGTCATGGCATTAGTAAATGTCAAGTTTTACCCTTCAAAAATTGCAATTAATTAAACTTCGATTTGAATTAAAGAGGTCAATTAAAGCAAATTAACCTCAATTAATCAATAAAGTCCTAGATAAGTGTGGAAATGTAAAAGTACACCTTAAAACACCACAAATAAGGCACAATTAAACCCATTAATAAGGCCCTAAACTTAATGTGAATATGTAAAATACATATTACAACACTAAATTAAGGCATAATTTAGTCCATTTCATTTTAATAATTCCCAAATTAAATGTGAAAAAATGATATTTTTTCCTACGTACATGTTCGTAGCATGCAATGTAGCAAAAGAATATCAAAAAGATGTATGGTTCTTAGACTCAAATTGCAGCAATCACATGACCAAGAACCTATGAATGTTTTGAAGTTTAAATGAAAATATAAAATTAGATGTCACATTGGGTAATGACAACAAAGTGTCAATTATGGGTAAAAGAAATGTCAACATTCTAACTAAACAGGGGGAGAAGAAATATATTTTAGATGTCTATTTTGTGTCTGGTCTAAAACACAATCTAATGAGCATTGGACAGCTTGTTCAAAAGGGGTATAAAGTCTTTTTCAAAAATAAAAAATACATTATTTTGAATAAATTTCCAAGTAACCAACTCATTGCCAAAGTTAAAATGACAAGTAATAGAATGTTTCCCCCTAAACATTAAGCCGAATTTGAATGTGGAATATGCTTAAACACACCCCACAATGAACTCACAAGAGGATAAAAAAAGTTGTAGCAATCACACAAAATCTATCAAGCAGAAATAAAAGATGAAAATTGGTTATGGCACCTAAAATTTGGGCATCTCAACTTTAGAGGTTTAAACTAACTAAAAAAAAAGAGTATGGTAAAAGGTTTGCCATTAATAGATAAATCGGAAAGAGTTTGTAAAGGATGCATCTTGGAAAAACAACATAGAGAAACATTTCCAACTAGTAAGTCAATTAGAGCAAAAGCACCTTTGGAGATTGTGCATTCAAATTTGTGTGGACCTATGCAAACACCCTCAATTTCAATTGGTGGAAGTTTCTACTTTTTGACTTTTATTGATGATTACCCAACGAAAACATGGGTCTACTTTCTAAAGCAAAAGAATGAAGTGTTTGATTTCTTCCATCAATTCAAAGTTCTTGTTGAAAAACAAAGTGGGTACTACATCAAAGCATTAAGAACAGATAAATGTGGTGAATACATTTCAAAAGAATTTCTAATTTTTTGTAAAGACCATGGAATTCACAAGCAATTCACAACTAGATACACACCTTAATAAAATGGGGTAACTAAAAGAAAAAATAGAACAATCATGAAAATGGCAAGAAACATGTTGAAAGCAAAACATTTGTCAAATGAATATTGAGTTGAAGTTGCAACTTGTGCAACATATATTATGAATAAATGTCCAACCAAAGAACATGATTCTAAAATAAGCATGGATTGGAAGAAAACAAAAAGTTACTCACGTGAGTATTTGGATGTGTGGCATATGCACGTGTAAAATGAGTTAAAGAAGAAAATTAGACAACAAAAGATAAAAATGTATATTTGTTGGATATAGTGATGAATCCAAGACATACAAACTCTACAATCCAATAACTAAGAAAGTTATAATCAACAGAGATGTGTAGCTCATAAAAGATGAAGCATGGGATGGAAGTTTGAATAAAACAATCAATATTGCAGCCAACTTACCACAAGAAGATAAAGAAGTTTTTATACCAGCAAGTACATCAAATGTGACTCCCACACCCACAAAGTGGTCAAAAAATGACACCATCAACAACTGTGAGGACAGCCCCACGCATTCTAGCATCAACTCCTTCAAATGGACAACAAACACCAACTACGAGTGGCATTCAAGGTGCAGGACCATCAAGTCCACATTCCACAAGTTCTAATTCAAGTGATATGTCAAATCCTACATTGGCAAGCTTGAAGAGGCAAAAAGTCATAAGTACAAGAGACATAAGCAAAATGAAGGTGAAAATAATGTTGGTTAGATTTCTCTTTTTGCATTTTATTCACAAGTAGAAGATCCAATTCATTTTGAAGATGCAATTAAGCATGAAAAATGGGTAAATGCAATGGATGAAGAAATTGATGCAATTGAAAAGAACCAAACATGGGAGTTAGTGGGCCTTCCAAAAAACAAAGATGTCATAAGAGTAAAGTGGGTTTATAAAATCAAATTAAATGCAAATAGTGATTTGCAAAAACATAAAACAAGGCTAGTGGCTAAAGGATATTCACAACAACCCGAGGTTGATTATGAGACATTTGCTCTAGTAGCACATTTAGATACCGTGAGAATAATACTTGCAATAACAGCTCAAAACAAGTGGTTAGATTACCAAATGGATGTAGAATCAACTTTTTTGAATGGTTGTCTTGAAGAATAAGTTTGTGGAGCAGCGACCTAGGTATAAGATTTTGGGTCAAGAAGACAATCTACAAACTCAAAAAAGCACTTGTGGACTCAAACAAGCCCCAAGAGCTTGGTATAGTAGAATTGACTCTTATTTTTTACAAAATGGCTTCAATAGGTGCAACAATGAGCCTACATTGTATACCAAGATGAATGACAAAAGGTGAAATCATAATTGTTTGTTTGTATGTTGATAACTTGATATTCACATATGATTTAGAAATTGGTTTGTTCAAAGGAGACATGAAAAAAAAAATTGAAATGACTAATTTAGGTCTCATGAATTATTTCCTTGGTAATGAGGTGAATCAAAGTGATAATGGCATTTGCATCTTTCAATCTAAGTATGCTAATGGCATTTTGAAGAGGTTTAACACCAATTGTTATAGGACTAAAATTACGTAAGAATGATAAAGGTGCCAACATTGATTCAGCTTTGTATAAAAGACTTGTTGGTAGCATCATGTATTTAATAGCCACAAGACCGAATATTGTGTATGCAGTTAGACTTATCTCAAAGTTTATGGGATCTCCAAAGGTCTCTCATTGGCAAGCAAGGAAAAGAATTCTCAAATATGTGAGAGGAACAAGGAACTATGGTATTCATTATTCGAGGTCAAATGAGTTTCAAACTCATAGGGTATACGGATAGTGATTGTGTTGGAAACATTGATGATAGGGAGAGCACTTCTTGTTATGTTTTTCATTTTGGAACAAGTGTAGTATCATGGGATTCAAAAAATCAACCAATTGTCACTCTTTCATCTGCTAAAACAGAGTATGTAGCAACCACAAGTACATCTTGTCAAGTAATTTGTATGAGAAGAGTTTTGAAAGATCTCACACAAAAACAAGAATTGGCAACAAAGATATATTGTGACAACAATTCAACTATAGCACTATCAAAGAATCCAGTTTTTCACAAAAGAAGCAAACATATTGACACAAGATATCATTTTATTAGAGAACTAATCAACAATGGAGAAATCTTTTTGGATTTTTGCAGGTCTCAAGATTAATGTGCAAACATTTTCACCAAGGCATTAGGGAAATAAAATTTTGTCTATTAAAGAGATCGATTGGGCATCATAGATGGCAGTAGTTGTGATTGAAGGGGGGTGTTGGAATTAATCCCAACTACTCTCCGTACTCTTCTCTTTGCAACGATGGAAAACAAATCTTTTCTACTCCCTTCACACACCACCATTCTGTCTTCTCATTCTCTGCATCACGACAATTTTAAATATAATGATATTACATAAAATTATGTGTAAAATTTTCCAACGGTGCAACATTAATTGTAATTAAATGTTTTTGGTGTGCCTTCTTTTGCCTGGCATATACGTAGACCTCTTGCTGTCTTGCTTTTAGAGATATATGTAATGAAAAAGAGAGCTGCCAATATTGCTGTTGTAACAGCCCTTTTATGATTGTAATGTCTACAAATGAATTAGAAAGATGCTCTACTGTAGCAACATCTTGAAATAGAAATTGTTTCTTGAGCAGCAAACAGCAACAGGGGATTGTGATAAGTTAACTTTTGAGGGTAAATTAAGAGCAGCAGCTCTGTTTATATTATCAGATTTTCTTTGTTTTGAAATATATGCAAATACATATAATATTGTGTCCATCCTCTGCTTTATTCTTGCTTTTTTCTGTACTCTGTTTTGGGTTTTGCTTTATCCTCTGCCTCTCCCCTTCAATTAACAGGAAAACAAACTTGTAGAATTATAACATTGCTTGATCTTAAAAATCACTTTCTTCGATTGAACTTTGAAAGTCAGACTCTACTCTTCATGGACAACAGATATTTCTCCCCGATCCAGCATTTCATAAAACTCCCTAGTCTTCCGCTGTTGATTCCAGTGGTACATTTTCCAAATACCCCCAGCTGCATTTGAGTACTTAAAATGCTTAGCAAGAAAATGTAGCACTCTAAACAAGTAAAAACAATACAACGAAACATGATACATTCAAATACCTCTTAAACTATAAAAAGCCATGAGGATTCAATAAGATTTGTCAATGATATGTACAGCATAAATGCAAATTGATTATTATTGTTCACATACATCTGTTCTCCAACAAAAAACAAAACTTCCAAAGTTCAGAGAATTGGAGCATGAAAACATACTAGTAACTTTGAAACATGTAGGTCATAATAAGCCCCTAAATTTGCTTTGGAATATTGAAATCATATGCCTTTTAAGAGTGGATAATATATTTTTCAGCAACAGCATCTACAACATTAATTTTTGTCGTCTATGGATAATTCCAAACTTCTACTCGTAATAATAAATTGGCAAAAAAAGAAGCAACTAAAAATCATTATTGAGCCCAGCTCTTGCTGCCTATCTTTAAATTATTCTTTCAATGAGAAGTTAACCTTTTGTAGAGTGCTTAGTGGGTAATCCATGACCTATAAGGGAAAAAATAAAATTGTAACGGAATCTTATCTATATCCAGAAAAGACCATTTACAATAAAATCATCTCAAGGCAAAAAGAAAACAATAAATAGTACTGACTTATAATGCAGCAATACTTAAAGCACACGACCCATACAACACCCAACACGATTTTATTAGTTATCAGGATTCCCAATTTTCTCAATGTTTTATAGCCTAACTGAATGATTAAAAATATTAGAAGCAGCTGTCATTGTGTTTCAGTAGCTCGACAATTGTTTTAGTTGGTATATTGCCCCTCCTTTTAACCACAATTGGAGCTTACCTTCAGTTAAAATGTGACAACTGAGGGATATTCCTTCCACTAAACTAAGATTAGCCCTGTCTATTGAGCTTACCTTATACACATCTTTGGGGGGTTTGAACCTTGGACTCTGCTATGAAAGCCCTACTGATTTATTGCTTGATCTCATCCCAAATGACTGGTAGCTCCACTAATGTCGTAATCTTTAAATTTAGAAACCTTATTTGGCAGCACAAAAACTTTCTCAAGAAACCCTGCTTAAGAGAGTAATTTACAAATAAATGTCGCAGATTCAAATTATGGTAACACAAAAAAAATATGAAAAACATAACAGTAAAATAGACAACTCAATTTACATTTTCCAGCATTGAACTTATTACATTCAATGCATAGAAAATTCATGCACGTACTGTTCTAAGACAGAAACACATATCTTCAACCCCAGAATTATGCTATAATTAATACATTTAGAAATATTTTTCCTGTGTACAAATTTAGGCCCTATTGACTAAATTACAGTTGTTTGTTCTTCTGTTCCAAGAGTTCATACAGGGGTGCGATAATGCCTGAGATACCCCTCTCACCTGGATAATTATGTTTGTATCTGTACATTAGATTAGGGTATATTTTCTCTAGTGGTGCTTTCTTATTTAGTGTTTTATTTCTTAGTCACTTTTGCAATTACTATGGTTTTTTCCTTTACACAAGTACTTTCTGAAACTGAAGGTACTTCCCACTGACCTACTTTGGTCCCCCAAGCACATTAATATAATCTTTTTTCTTGATCTTTTCTTTTTGTGTGTGTGTTTCAGAACTTCACAAAGATGAGATTTGTATGAGAAGTAATATATAACTTATAATGAAATATTTTTAATTGACTTTTTGAACTCTGAAATATTTTTTATTTTTTTGGAACTCATTAATTTGTAAGGCCTTGTCAGTAAAACCCTTAACCACTATGTGCAAGTGATACTCCCATTGACATACCTCAATAATTGATGACATTGATATGTTCCTTCTAACGTTTGAGATTTGTATTCAATCTAACATTTGATTTATAATGAGATGATTTAATTCATTTTTTAGCTCTCATAAATTCAGAAGGCCTCATCAGTGAAATCCTTAAGCACTTACAAAAATGCATAAATCCCCAACGAACTGCAGATTTTCCTCCTTTCTTTCTATATTTGAGAACTACACAAAGATTAAAGATTTTTTTGTTGTGAAGATGGGCATCCCAGATCTTTTATTGCAATCTGTTGGTATCAGGTGCACAAATAATCAACCTCTCCCAACTTAGTGCCAAGGACAGAGGGGTACCCACTCTATCAAAGTTGCCTGGGACACAAACCCAGCCTCATCCCTTCAAAGCATTGGGTCTTTGCATTCAGCAAAACTTGGATCCTTGGTGGGCTCTCTGTGATATGTTCAACTTCATGAATAGGCCAAACGGCAATTGACAACAATAAACATTTATATTCGAACTAATATTCTATTTATATAATGAGATGATTTATTTCAGCATTTAATCTCCTAAACCCAGGGGGGCTCATCAGTAGAACATTAACCACCAATGAAAATGCATAAAGACAGATAGCATTTTCAAGAGAGCAAATTTTGAATTCACTGTTTGAACAGGATACTTGAAAAAATAATAAACTAAAAAGGAGAAGATGTTGAATGATGCCATAAAAAGCATGGCAGACTTACAAAAAAACATTAACACAGTTTTTCGTTGAAAGAGATTGATGCATTGATAGATTCAGAAAGGTGGAGTACTTGAAGAGACCAGCAATCCATTGCAAACATTGCAAGTAGTTCACGATGCACCATAGGCCCTCCGGGTCAGATTCACAATCTATTACAAACTACACAAAATTCACTCAATATACCATAGCCTCTCTGGGCCAGATTCACTATCCATGCAAACTCCACAAAATTTGCATCGCATCAAAGGCTCTTTGCAATCAACCCAACTTTGTTATAAATTGAAAATGGCACAACTTTGTGATTCACTTCAAACTCAATCGCATGGTGCACATTAGGGCTTCAAGTTCCACATTCTCTAGAGGGACTGGACCGCCAAACACCCATATATCTCAGTTACCGAGCAAGAGGTTACTAAAGGATCATCTTTGCAACCTGGAGGCTTCCATATCACTAACAGAATATGTTGAAATACAAAATCGTTCAAATAATTTATTTGACCCAGAAATGTTACAGATATCTTTGATTATTATATACTTGACTCTCAGCAGACCAAAACCCTATAAGCATTTTCTGAACATTATCTTAAGCACCCCTCCATTTAGATTGCTTATAAAGTCATTCCCAATATCGTGCTCACTCTCATACCACACAATTCATCTCTAAAATCACATCATCTCCACCATTGTAAACACATGTATTACTTTGTTCAAGAGGAATTAAATATTAATGAACAATCTTCTGGATAAATCAAGATAGAATATATATCAAGTTACAATGTCCAGCACTTTATGTGAAGTAAGTATGTAAAAAGTGATGATAGTAGATTACAAAAACAGCCTCTATTTTTTATTTTTTAATCTTTAAGCTTTGATCACTGGTAGAAGAGAGTATAGAGACACAACCTAACAAAGGGAGCAAAGAATGGATACTAGAAAGAGAAAGATGGCATGTACAAAAGAGCAGATAGCAACAGCAAAGCAAGAAACACATAATCTCCAAGTATCTTTTTAGGATATAAGGCTTCTTTCCAGAGAAAAAAGGGAGATTGGATATATCCTCCTCCTAGTAGGGTATTTGTAGTGGCTCCAGTGCAGCTAAGTTGGCACGGGAATCCATTAAGGAACAGTTTCCTTTTAAAAGTTGAGTCCATTATGATTATCATCTTGAATCCTTGATTGAATGATAGCTGTTGTCTTCTGATGCTTCCCTGATTGGCCTTTTGCCATATTAATTCAGCATGCTTCTATTTACTCCTTTATCTACTAAGGACTAATACTTGCTGCAGTAACAAACAAAAATAATAATGCATACCAAATAGAGTAACAGAATACAACTCAATAGAAGCTGTATTCAAAGGAGTTTGTTTACATACCCAAATAGAGTAACAGAAGCTTTATTCAAAGGAGTTTATGTACATATAAAAATAAAGTAACAGAATATAACACAATAGAAACTTTATCCAAAGAAGTTTGAGTACATACATGTAGACCAAGGATGAACAAAGCCAAGGATCAAACTAAATTCCCTGACTATGAGAAGCTTACTTAAAGTGCCTGAAAGTTGCCGAGCAAATCACAACTGTTGGCAAGCACTAACAACTGACTCCTTACAACTACCCACAAGTCGATTTCAAAGTGACTTCATCCTAACTAAGAAACAAGGGAAATCATATTTAAAAAAATTAATAGTTTCTCAATTTTTCATTGTACCTTCTTCACCATTAAGTCCCATTTTGTTGCTTTGAAGAAGTCTACAAACTCAGCCTTATTTACAACTTTCCCAGCCATAATCATTTTCTTATCACCTTCTGATCTCAACTTTGCATTGCCCATTGGAGACTCTATATTTCACATGCTCTTTGCTTCCAGTTTGATGGAACAGTTGATCATCTAACTCAGCATTGCCCACATTGTATTCTGTAAACTCTAAAGAATTGTTTCAATGAACAGATCCTTCACAATCATCTGTGTCCTTTCCTTTTCCTTCTTGGGAAGGGGTTGCAAACGATTGGTGGCATCATGGTATTATTACTTGAGGGCACCAAAACATAACAACCTATGATGAATTTACACAAAAGCTCATAGATTGATTTGACCAAAAGCACCCTGAAAGGCGCTTCAAAGAACTAACCCAATTGAAACAACAAGGATCAGTAGAAGATTATGTGGCCGAATTTCAAAAGATCTCAGTCATGGTACCTGGGATTACTGAGAGAACGCTAACATACTTATTTATTGAAGGGCTATCAGAATCAATCCATGGTTTGGTGAGTGCCCTTGACTCCATTAATCTTCAAGCTACAATCCAAAAGGCCTTGAGGTTAGAAACCACAACAACAAAAGAAGGAAGCTATTCAAAGAATATGTCTTCAAGGACACATAACTGACCCTCCTAAAAAGAAAATTGGCAACCAAGGGCACTACCTCCTCGATCACACACAACATGGGAAGAGATATGTCAAAGCTTCAAAAGAAGGGATTGTGTTTTAAGTGTAAGCAAAAATGGGTGGTAGAACATAGGTGTGCAAATAGAGGACAAGCACACAACTTGGAAGCAATATCGGACCAACAAACAAATGAAGAAGAATTTGATCCCCAAAATAAGAAAAGGAAACAAGGTGATGAGGAAAATACAAATGATGCCTTAGCCACACTTTCGAGAGCACCTAAATATCACCCCTTGAAAATCCATAGTGTTCTAAAAGGGTAAAAAGTTTAATGTCCCCATTTTTTATGTCCTCTTTTGGATTAGTCTGGTTCTAACACACTTACTAATTTTAGTAAGTGCTATATTTAGTAACTGGTCCGGTAGGTAGGGCAGTGTAGGGTTTCCTATTTGGACAATGTGTGGAAGTTGTCCGATGAGCTTTAATGCTTTGTGCCAATCCTTTCTGGGGGTCTTTCAGTGTTTTAAGCATGGTTTACTATTTTTACCAAGGAAAAATTCCAACACTTGTTGTTTACAGTAAGTCAAGTTGCATATCAGTTTCCACACCAGCTTGAGTTTTCTGAGTACTTGCTATTTTTAGTGCTTACTAAAAATAGTAAGTCTACTTATGGAAACTGGTCCAAGTCAGGCTACTATCAACAATGTCATTTCAGTTGGCATTGGGTTTGCTAAGATCAAATTATTTAAATATCTGTATTTCCTCTCTCGAAAATGATTTTAATAAAGTTATTTTATAACTTTATATTGAGGGTCAAAGAGGGCATAAAATTGTACCTTGGCGCCCAGTGGCTAGTACAATGACTTCAAGTTGTTTTAACGAGCAACAAAATCACATTTGAAGGTTGGATAAGGAGGACGCCTAGGAGGAGTAAAATGACCTTGGCGCCTAGTGGCTAGTACAATGACTTCAAGTTGTTTTAAAGAGCAACAAAATCACATTTGAAGGTTGGATAAGGGGGAGGCCTCGGAAGAGTAAAATGAAGTTTCAAAATGAAATTTAAAAATAAAGTCAAGGCAAAAAGGTGTTGCTTTTGGGGGGAGCTCATGTTCAAACCTAATTTCTCATTAAGCAAATATAACTTCATTTTGGAGCCTCATTTTGGAGTATGTTGACAATGGATGCATAAGGAGATGTTGTTGGAATTGTTCCAGAGGTCTGCAATCAGTTGTTGAGGACGAAAACCCTTGGCATTAAAGAGCCGGTTTCAGTAGACCTACCCTAGCTGGTTGAGGTGTGGTTCCATCCAGGGATCACTTCAGAGCTTCATTGTAGCATTTTCAGTCAAGAAAATATGAAAGATATTTCAGTATTTCTGAGTTGTAATTCGTGGTTTTGGGTTTGTGGAAGAATAGCTCCATTTTGGTGTGATTTGGTGTAATTTTGGAGGTGATTTCCAGTAGTTTCTGAGCACTTTTTGTCTGGGTCTGAACTTGGTTATTTTATCATAACTCTCCAATGGATTGAGTTTCCTTTGTGGGTATTGATCCTAAAGATGCTACTCTTCATGGCGCCTCCAAGCATGTATTTGCATGAATTTATGGAGCAAGCAATGATTTTATAGAGCTGATCGCCCTAATCAGCTAGTAGCCCAGTTTGAGGGTTAACTCCAGTTTCCAATCTGCTATGAACAGCTTCAGATTTGTGTCATTGATGTGGCTGTTAGACAGTTGTTTGGTGTGAGGGTTGATGGTCACTTCTTTGGTCAAAGGTGTAGCTGGTGGAGTTCTTTATTTTGCTATTGTTGCTCATCAAAAAACAGATCTGAAAGTAATTTCCTGAATCTGAAAATGTATTTGAAAGTGACTGTAATTTTCTGTTATAATTTCTGAGCATGATAAATCTGAAAGTGTCCTTTTTCAAGCAAGTTTCCAGTATTATTTTCTGCATATATGTTATCTTTCATTTGGCATGTTAACATCATGAATGGCACATGAAATATCCAAGAAAACATCAAGCAAACATACTCAAAAACAAACATAAATCAGAACATCAGAAAATTTAAAAGAAAAAATCAGGGGTCTTATATTACAGAAAGTGACTAACCTAGTGGATAGTGGTGCCACCCATAATTTCATTGACGAAGGTTTAGTGAAAAGAATGAATTTAGAAACTGAGGACTTTGAGGGATTCAAGGTGGTCATGGTAAATAGGTTCACTACACCTTGCACACAAATGATCGGTCAACTAAGAATCGCCTTGGGAAGACATAAAATAAGTGAAGCTTTCTATGTAGTGAATACAAGAGATACGGATGTAGTTTTGGGCATGCAATGGTTACACTCCTCAGGAAGATATTATCAAGACTTTCAAAAGATGGAACTTTGTTTCCAACACAATGGCCAAGAAGTAATTCTTCAAGGCCTATAAAATGGGCCCTGAGAGTAGTATCATCAAAAAGGATGGAAAGAGCTTTTAGACACAAACAAGTAGTTACCAAACCTATGAGACCTACATGGTCTTTTGGTTACAAGTAATTAGCTCATAAGTTTCCCAATGAAGGAATAATCAATCATTCTCTAACAACTCAACAGAATTGATGATAAAATCTAATGGAAATCCATATATTGCAATCACTAGTTATCATAGGAACTTAGGCATAACTAAGATACAAAGATGGAATTAGATTTATTTCCACATTATCTTACTTCCAAATCTCAAGATATAAGTGCACAAAGATATCATCTTGACCTAGGACTATCAGACTCTTAAAAAGCCAACCAATTAAAATCCACAAAGTCATGACTGTGTTCCTGAACAAGGAAGAGGCCATTTTGAATCTTCAATGCATCCAATGCTCCCAAAGTGACCAACTGAAATTGAGTAAAGTCGGCAAGAAGATTTGGGCAACACCTCATAAATAGTGCTCGACATATTTGGCAGTTCCTTAGCAACTTTATTCCTATGATCATACAGGTGATATCAAAACAAGTTATATAATTGCACCCAAACTTCAACTAATCAGCGATAGCTAAGCTCTCTAAGCAAAATTGATTAACTCATTAGTGATTACAGTCAACAGCAACCTCAAATTTAAGGCTAAAGGAATTGAAAATGCATTTGTGGATTAGACTTACCATGGGTAAAGCCTAAGACATCCTAATAAAATATTACAGTTATCATTGATTAGAAAGAATTGTAGGGCTGCAAGATATCCTTTTGTTTCTTCTCTCTGAGGATGAGAGAAACCTTGTCTTAAGTTATAAACCTTACCAGTTACCAACTCTTGGTTTTGTTATTAAGAGTTATTGGAAAATAGAAGTACATAAGCCAGAAAAATATTGGACAATAAGTTATCCTCATACTCCAAGTATACTAACAAGTAACAACCACTCTCCAAGGACATCATTATAGTATAGAGTCAAACATAACCAATACAATCATCACTAGCTGTAGAGTTTTCAACTCCTATTGCTTGAGGACAAGCAATATTGGAAAAGGCGGATTGTCATACCACCGCCATAAATCACAAACCCCTCCCCCACCCCCCAATGCTTACAGCACTTTAAACTAAGCTTGGGCAAAGGAAACTACAAGGGCAGTGATAAATATTGAGGCTGATACATGCTAATTTAGCTAGGACAGAACACTTATTAGTATGCAGCAACATTCAAGTTTGGACAAGAGTCATAACCTTTGAGAAGGAGATCTCTATTCAGAGTGCATCTGTTTCTTAGAAGATATGAAGATATAAAGAGGGGTCCATTTTCTTGGGAGAAGGCATCAAGTGGTGATTAGAAAAAGGAAAATAAGATCTTGGAATATAAGATACCTATTGGAAATAAGTATTGTTTCAACAAGAATATTATTGGGAAGTAAGTTTGGGGATCTAAATTAAGAATAGCCATATATATATATCATAATTGCATAATGATATTTTATTACCAATTAATATAGTAGGCCAATCAGCACCGAGTTCTATGAGAGTTGAAGTACCAGCCACTTCCCTTCATCAAGCACCAGATGGGCTAGGTGGGCTGAGAGAGCGTGTAGTGCTCTGAGCTTGTGGAGAGCAAACTTAATCTTAAACACAACACTTATGATGGGAGCACTCATGTGCCAAGAGGCAAATGAGTGCTCTTGGGCTTGATCAAGGAGGATGGAGCGCCTCCAAGGTAGACTAAGGGATGGAGTAGACCTGAGATCCTACCATGTTTGTGGGCCAAGAGGCAGATGAGTGCTCCTAGGTCTTCTCAAGTATGCCACCCCGAGATGGATGGACGAGGATCCACCCATGCTCTCGCAATACAAGGATAACCATCCTTGAGAATGCAGTTTGCAAACATTTCAAGTGAACTCCTAATATGATTGGCTATAGGAATATGCCTTGCAATAATCATTAATGATGTTAAGATATTTTGAATTCAAATGTTAATGATGTATTGCTCTCAATATTATAATACTTTATGTATTAATTAACTATATAAAATCCTATAGAACTATAGATCTAACTATTGTGATATTTTTAACTATGATGTATTGCTCTCAATATTATAATTAATATAATATTTTATGTATTAATTTGAATATTACTGTAAAGTATCGTTATTATTAATATCAGTTTTTAGTGATTATTATTGTTTTGTAGGCCTAAGGTAAATGAACAGGTGTTCCCAGGAGTTTTGGGGGCAGGAGACAGAGGATGGCCAGGGGGCAGCGTTCCCAAGATGATGGGAGGCAGGGGCCTAAGTTTGGGAATGAAGGATCTCTAAAATGTCCATTATATATTATAATCAAAATCAGCTCATTCCAAGTTAGACCTATGTGAATGGAATGAACATTGAAAATCAAAATGAAAATATAGACATTGGAAAATGCAACAAGAACTAGATGTTTCATAATTTGAGTTTCATAATCATGATTCATGAATCATAATTACAATCAACTATCTGTATCATCAATGTTCAAACTTCAAAACTTCAAAAACAAAGTACAAAATAGTAAATGCTAATAGTAAATGGCTCCAGGCTAATGGCCTCATGCCTCTGGAAGTCTCCTAGAAGTTTCCTTTGAGTCTCCCAGATTTTCCTTGGAGTCTCCTAGAAGTTTCCCTTGAGTCTCCCAGAAGTTTCCTTGGAGTTTCCTTGGGTGCAGGGGACTTTTGGAAGTCTCAGTTTCCACAGGTCTCCCAAAGTTTCCTGAAGTCTCTCAGGAAGGACTTTGGGGGAATGAGAGACAGCAGAGGGACATTTCCCTAAAGTCTCCCCTGTCTCCAAAAACGTCCCGTCTCGTGTGTGGTTTTCTAGGAGGGAGCCCAGCGTCCCAAGTGGGGCTGTAATTTCCCAAAAGGGTACATTACAATGCCCAACAGGCAGCAGCATAAACTTGAAACAGCGGGAGGAATCACCATGGTACAAGTGATTTTTCTTTGCATTTATGAGGGGTGCCTCCCTCATACAATAGGGGGTTTGGGGGGTTTCTAAGCATTTTTAACTAGAAAAACACAATATGGAAAAAGAATAGAGAGAGCAAAAGGGAGAATCCCAAGATAGAATACACACAGAGAACCACATAAACTACTAAAGTACAAGTAGGAATGCAAGACAAAGAGAACAATGCATGTGGAACTAAATAGAAAAATAGAGTTTAATTCACACATACACTTCACATATTTCATACTAGACTTAGGAATAGCATAAAAACCACAAAAAGAGATCACAAAGTCAAACAACCTGTTCTTATACCCCCAATGTCTTGGTTTTCTCTTCTTGTACAATCCTTATGAAAAGTGCCAAAAAGTCCTCTACATCACAAAATTGCCCCATTTATAGAGAAAATAACTACCTTTAGTTAGTTAGGTGTCTTTTAAATGTCTATAAATTATAAAGTGACTTCTATATTTTATAATTGATCCTAGTCCTTTCTTTAAAAAAAAAAAGAACTTTACAATATAATATAACACTTGGGCTCATCTTAGTAGCAGCACCTAAACCATCCATGCTGGTTTCAGTTGATCCTAGATAGGGTAGTGAACCTGGAATTGGTGGGACCGGTGCATTCATTACTTCTGTCATATATAATATATTACGAAACCACCAAATGCAAAGGCATGGGAGGCAGCAACAAAAGGTGTACCAATAGATCCAGTTTCAATTACAGTTTCAGAAGAATTTTACCTTGAATAAGCATCATCTTGCCTAGTTTCAGTCCTATAATCAGATGTGTGTAAGGAGGCAACTTCCAATCCAGATCGAGATCCATAATCCATTTAAGGTCCAGCTGACCAAGTTTATCTACCATAAAAGGCATAGCATCAATATGATTGAATCAATACCCTTCCTTCACATAGTCCATATTTAATGCTCTCTATAATGCTCTTGAATCTACATACACTGGGGAGGGACCAGGTTCATTGGGGCTATCCAAAACTAGGTATGTTGCTCGTGGATTTGCTGGGGGATCTACTACACCTCAAGCAGCTGAACAAGAACTGCTGAGTAGTCCATTGGCAGATCAATGGGTGTAATTCGATCAATGGCTGCTACTGCCAATATACAGGTAGGGGCTATCAATCTACTGTGGACTCTTTCACTCAATCTCAATCTGCTGGTGGTGGGCCTCGCTATTGATATTGAACCATTGCTACTGATGCTGGTGGTGCAGCAAATTGGATCAATGGGCTCTTCTTCGACAGGTTATAAACCAACCTTGGCTATCTTCTTTGTTGCTCCTACTGCTAAGGACATTGGCTTTCCCTCTGCCCTAGCTAGCTCTCTTGCCTTTCCCTCTGCCTTAGCCTTCACTCTACTCTTACCCATTCCCTGCTCCTTCCTTTCCAACCTTTGCTTCTGATGCACATCTCCAACAAGGTCAATCAATCACCGTCGGATCATCTTCAGTAGTACCTAGCTGGCTTAGCCTAGCTGGAACATATGCCTTTCAAAAGCTTGTATTGGCCCTTTTTCAAAATCATCATTAGGCTTTGAGTTTTCATCTTCACTCATCTTTTCTCAAGCATGTAGATGATTTATTTTCTATCAAGATTCAATATCCATCACTTATATGCATTCTTGTACAATGTAGGTTGAAATACCTTCATCTTCCTCTATAAAAAAAGGTACATGTCCCTTAATGCAACACCATTTTTTGAATCTTCTACTATTCATGTTTCTCGTGCTGAAAGTTATACATCTTGGCAGCAATTATATTATTGTCTCATAGGGGTTTATTCTCTTTTTCAAATGCTTTATGCAATTCATCCCAATAGGTCTTCTTATATGCTAGTGCATTAAGTCACCAAGTTTGCCAATATTTATTATTAAAAAAAAAAAAGGAAATCCGGCGAATCTAATAAAACCATAGAAATTGTTCAAAATCATCATAAAAATGGCAGTACACTTTTTGAAGGAAAAAGTGTCAAATTTATTAAAAATTTGACTTTTAATTAGGATTTTATATTTTTTTGCCACAATATGACACAAAAGTGTATTCTCTGCTGTATACTCACATTTTGCCAAAATTCATGGAGTTATTTCCACTTTCCACATGTTTTGTTCATGTTTGAGGGTTATGGGTAACTACCTTTCCATGTGTTTTGTTCATGTTTGAGGAGAGTTAATGTTTTTCTTGGAAGGTCAACAACCATGCAGACTAAAGTCACTAAACGTGTGATTGGATAAGGCATTCACTAAAGGAGCTCACATAACCAAACAATACCACATAGATTGATTCCCAAGAGCTTTGAGTGGATATACACCATTCCATACAAGAGTAATTTGAGACACTTTAGGCCATTCTATTGGGTATATAGTAATAGTTATTATTATCATCGTGAAATTTAAATCAAATATGGTTAGGTTCAAGTTTGCATTTATTTTCTTTACTATTGTGGGCCAAAGCAAGAAGCTGATAATGGGGTTTTTCCACATACATTGGCAGATACCAATTGGTGGAGTTCTTTAATGTGGTGTTGTGATTAGCTGTGCAACTTAGAGAAAGAAGGAAGTTACTATGGTTAGGTTTCAATTTTATAACGTAGTGTTATTGATTTTTTTAAAATAATAACATTACTATTTATAAATCATAACTTTCGATATGTCAGTATTGCAATGGTGTGATGGTTTAAATGGCATAGTGTGATGGTTTAAATGTGGTGGTGTTGTTCTTGCCACCAAGGTTCAAACCTTGTTGGGGTGCTATTGTTGAGCATTATGTTCAGGAGGAAGCCCCCATTTGTGACCTCACTGGTTCATAGTTCTAGGTCAAAAGCATTTATCCTTAACAAAAAATTATTACTTTAAATATAGAGGATGAACTATTACAAGAAGGATGGAGGAAGGAAGAGGAGATTTTCATGAGAAGAATGCATCGACCTGATCAACTACTTAGAGGAACATCTAACTAATTTGGGTACAAATTTCATTTTACCTACAACATTGGTATCAAAAGCCAAAAAGTCCCTAGATAATAATTTTCATAATGGAATTATTTTTAATAAAATATTTGGTTCTTGTATTAACTCACAAGACAAAGGGGATGCATTGTCAACATTGGAGACTTAGCTTCGGGTGCACTATCCTCTCCTCAAATATGGCTTTTATTGCTCTCAATTGTGATGGCAGCATTTCTTTGTCAATTGAGCAGAACAGAAACACCATTCTCTATGACATAGGACCTACAAAAATTTCTAGGTATGGTTTTCCTAAGATGAGACCATACTTATCTCTTGATCTTGATATGTAATGTCCCCTTCTTGCACCTAATCAGTTGTAGAGTTCCATTAGCCTATTCCAGGGTTTCTATAGGCTAAGTGGAGTTGGTTAGGGGACTCAGAGCCAATGTTGGGCTCTATGGTGGCTTTCGGTGCTTTTTGGCAAGACTTTCTATTTTTAGCAGTGGCCAATTGCAGTACTTACTATTTATAATAAGTCTTAGCACATCTCAATTTTGTGCCTATTTGATATTTGGGAGTACTTACTATTTTTAGTAGTTGTTATTTATAGTAAGTGTATTATTGGCAACTAGTCCAAGCCTATGTTACTCCAATAGTGTATATTTCCTATTTTGGCATTGGTGAGTTTTAAGGTTGATTAAAATAATGTTTGTATTTTTCTATCACTTAAGTTATTTTTAAAAAGTCACTTAATAACTTAAGTGAGGGTCTCAAGGTCATCCAAAAGTATAGTTGATTAAAGTTGTTTTTTAAAAGGTCAAATACTAAACCTCAAAAGGTGGATGCCACCCTAGGGAGATAAGGGATTTTTTAAATAAAATAAAAAAGGCTCATGAGGGGACATGGAAGTCTTGGAGGGAAAATAATTCAAAAACGGTTGCCCTAATTTCCCTCTCACTTCTATAAAGCAACATTTTGGCTCTCATTTGTTCATCGTTCATTTGGCAACATCACAGGATGCTATTGGAATGCTTCCAGGGCTCTATTGCTACGTGTTGAAGAGGAAAACCCTCACCATTTGGAGTTGGTTTCGATGATGAAAGATCCACCCTAGCCGGATAGGAGTGATTCTACTCAAGCTTCTTGAGGACTTCTATAAAGCAACATTTTGGCTCTCATTTGTTCATCGTTCATTTGGCAACATCACAGGATGCTATTGGAATGCTTCTAGGGCTCTATTGCTACGTGTTGAAGAGGAAAATCCTCACCATTTGGAGTTGGTTTCGATGATGAAAGATCCACCCTAGCCGGATAGGAGTGATTCTACTTCAGGGACCACCTTGGGTGTCAAGGGAGTTTTGATTTTCAATCTTTTGATCATGAAACGATGAAGAATTTCGTGGTTTTTTGACATGGTTTTAAGTTTTTGGTGTGTTTGATCTTTGGCTTCTTTTTGGTGGTGATTAGAGTTGTTTTTGGAGCTTTTTCTGAGGTCTGATACCCATTTCTAGAATTCTGAAACTATCATTTTGACAGTGACTGAAAGTGGAAATCATTCGTAGCTTTGTGCATGCTTGGCCAATTATTCTGAGTATTGACTCATTGGATTCCTGCTTGGGCGCCTCATTTCATGCATTGGTTTGGATTTATTGCTGAGGTTGTGATTTTTGGGAGCTGGTCACCCTCCTAGGGCGCCATACATTTCCTATGTTGACATTTTCAGATCTTTCTCAGACGGATAGCAACTTTGGTGTCTGCTACCTGCGACAGCGAGTTTTGTGGTGTCTTTCATTTGTATTTGCTGGCCCAAATGAAGGGGAATGTTGTGGATTGATAGTTTAATCATTTGGTGACTCTCACAAGGAGTTCTATGTAATTTGCTGCCCATGTGATACTGTTATCAGGTCTGATAACCATTATTTCCAGGTCTGAAATATCTTGCATTAAGTTTGATTTTATTTGTAATCATTTGCCACTGTGATAAGTTATCATTCAATGTGAAAAGCTATTTTATTTCTCAGCATTTTCCTTTCTATGCAATATTTCCTATGTTTGCAATGCATAAATGAAAGCATGTGAAACAAAACAAACGAAAACACATCAGCAAAACATCACAATCAGCAAACAGTTTCAAAAAAAATTCAGGGGTGGTTGTTACATGATGGCAGTTCCTCCTTTCTGGCAAACCCTTTCACTATTGATGCGGCAGACCCTTTAAAAGACTAGTTCAAAATAGCTACTTAAGGCAAGTTATGTCACAGCCATTGGAAGATTAAATAGCACAACGGGATGCTGCACCATTAGCCCATGAAAGTGTAGATAAATTTGGTATTTTCCTTTCCCATTTATCCTGACAGATATTTTCATCAAGTGAAAATTCATATCTAGATGGTACGAATTGGTCTGTTCAAGATGAAACCACTCCACAAATGATTTTAGGTAGGAAAAGTGAAAACATTGTTTTAAGGGCCATCCATAACTGTGGAAGAGCTGTTTGTGGCTGTAATATCTCTTTTTCAGTTGAGTAAGTGATCGCTTTGGAAAATAGGGGCCAGAATGCTATGATAAAGAATAAAAGGAAGAATAAAGTCCACATACTCAAACAGAAATCTGCAGTCTTCAGTTTAGCGGTGGGAGAGGGGATCATGTGAGAACAAGTCTCTTTTTTTCCAGAAGATGGCTTTTGCAGGTAAATTTCACAGTAGATGCCTATCAGAAGTCAACCTCAGCAAATAGTTAAATTCTTAATGGAGGCCCGGAAAGCAATATATCCCTGTTTTCCATTTTTGAGAAAAATATTGGATAACCTTCATCTTTCATAAAGAAAAGGACTTGGAGTCAACAAAATCCCAATACCAGTTCTAGAGTAAGACAATATTGGCTCTGAAACCTTGGTAGTCCTGCTTCAACCCAAATAAGCAGATGGGCCTTCACAGGTGATATGGGTCAAACTTCCTGGTTTACCCATTGACTTATAGAAAGAGAGGCACTGATGGATATTGGAATATGTGGGATAAGCATATGGGATACAATAAACAATCATTTCTTAATCCCTCTAGGACAGTTGCAAAAGTATATGTAGAGATGGATTTAAGAAAAAGTTTACTGAGTCTATTTATATTGAGTATGATAAACAGGGTTTCTCACAAATTTTAGATTATCTGAACTTAACCTTTAGATGCAACCTCTATAGACAGTATGGGTACGTTAAGCTTGATTGCCAGGTGAAGTCATCAAAAGGCACAATTTTAACCGATCAGGTGGATATTGCCATGAGATCTACTTCTCCCACAACAGACAGATACATGTTCAGTGATAAAGAGGGGGGATCATTGGTGTTGAAAGGAAATACAAAAAATAATCTGCCGACCTTAGATGGAAAATCGTATATACGGCTGGAAATATTACCAAATCATCAGTAAAGGCCAGGGGTTTCAAAAGATGAGATAGTCCGTTGGCCTAAATGGCTCCTATGATTGATAAAAAGTCACCTGGGAAATTAGGTTGAAGCACTTGCTGATTGTGAGTAAAGGACTCTATGAAAAAAGAATAGGAGTCTTGATAAAAACATTCCTGATACATCCAAGATACTGGGCACTAACTGTTAACATTTAAGATCCTCAAAAAAGGCTGGGGGATCAGAATGTGATGCAGAGGTTAAAAAGGGATTACATATTGATGGCGGTAGCATTAAAACATGACATCAAGGCAGGAGATCCTTCATTAATATAGCAAAACCAAAGGCAAACAGAAAAATGAAGGGTACAAAACAGAGAGCAATTCAAGGGGCCTTAGAGCAAAGGATGTATCCCAAGAAAATTAAGTCGTGATTATTCTCTCTCTAAAAGTGAAAGGCCTTAGCAATTAGCACTGGTCACAAAAAATGTGCTATTCTTCTAATGGTTACCTCACAAACCTGATATTTTACACTTGTAAAAGACTATGATAAAAGGAAGCACTGCTATTATTAACAGTTGCTTTGAACGGATGGGAATTTGTAGCCTTGGATTCTCCTAGTCAGTTTGGAGGTCCAATTTGTGGGTAGAATAAGAGATGTAGGCCGATCTCTTTGGATTTACTTCATAATGCCACTAGATTAATTTCCATTCATTGGATTTGGGGAAGTCTAGTACACTTCTCAATATATACAGATCATACCAAAACCACAGCGACTTCTAGGATAAATTGTTCACCTAGATCTCATCAAGTAGGAAATATCATTATTCGAGATGATCTCAACATTCACTAAAAAAGTGGAGAAAAATGGGGAGAACTAGGGAGGGTAAATGTCCTATTGGATTTCTTCCAACCATTTTGACGCTGGAAATTTCTGTGATGTAGTGCTATAAAAAATATCTCCCTAAAAGATTAGATAGTTTTTTTGTGACTGACAAGATCATGGCTGGAAGAGATAAAATCAGATCCTGGGCTGCCAATGAAGAATGCTCTGATCACTCCCCCATTTTTCTTCACATGGAAGAAAGCAAAACAAAAACCATCAGGACCCTTTAAATTAAATTCATTTACATTACAGAACAAAACTTCCATTTTTTTGCTTAAGAATATTTGGGTGCATGTTGAGGAGGAAAATAAAGGATCAGCTATGTTTCCATTTTCTACTTGTTCACAAAAGACTACAAAATTAACAGTGGACTGGGCAAGAGAGAAGTACAGCTGCTCCCAGCAGGACATTCAAGCTGTGGATAGCAAAATTGCACAAATTTAAAGCCAAAATTTGAGTGAAATATTCAATGAAGGAGAGCTTTGCTTGCTCAAGGGACTGGAGAATTCCAAAAGTTATATGCTGAAATGGGAATATGCAAAATGGAGACAAAAAAGCAGGGCTATAAGGATTGAACACGTTGATAAAAATACAAAATTCTTTCAATATGAAGAAAACGTAAAATACTATTTGGGATATTCACAGTGTTGAGGGAACTGGGTTTTCAAGCTTTGGTTTCATAGATAAGATAGGCACTGCACATTTTCAGTATCCATTCAAGGAGTACACTGGAGCAAATATCACTGAGATTGTTCATCTCACTACCTTTCTTCCCAGGTTCATAGAGGCCATTCAAAATGAACTGCTTATGAAGCCTGTGCACAAAAATACATAATTCTTTCAATATGAAGAAAACATGAATACCGTTTGGGATACTCACAGTGTTGAGGGAACTAGGTTTCAAGCTTTGGTTTCATGGCTAAGATAGGCACTGCACATTTTTGGTATCCATTCAAGGAGTGCACTGGAGCAAAGATCACTGAGACTGTTCATCTCACTACCTTTCTTCCTAGGTTCATGGAGGCCATTTAAAATGAACTGCTTATGAAGCCTGTGCACAAAGATGAACTGAAGGAGGTAGTCTTTTCTTTCCTGAAGGACAAAAGCTCAGATCCGGATGGCTGGCCCATTGAGCTATGCATGTTCTTTCATGAATTTTTGGAGGACGACCTGCTGAAAGTGGTAGAAGGATTAAGAATCTCTGGAAAAAAAATGGGCTCATCTGATAAGACATTTTTATCTTTGATTCCCCAAAAAGCTGTTCCAGATACTTCTGAATATTTCAGACTAAGTTGCGGTTCGTGTATGGGTTGAATCACGGGTTGGGTTCGAGTTAGCCCAGTTTAGCAATTTTTTTTTTTTCCTAGGGTATGGGTTCAGGTATGGCCGTACTATATATATAAACATAATGATAATGCCATAGACTCATAAGCATGCTCAAAATTATAATCATATGATCATAATGCCATAATGCCATAGAATATTGAAACAATGAAATACGCCATACGGTAATACCTCATATAATCTGTAATCATATTCATAATTTGCAAAAAAGTAAATAGTAAATACTCAAGTCTTAAAATGTCATTACACATTGAAAATTCAAATTACAATCAAGACAATATTTAATTCAGTATTACTATTCTTCAAATTCATCATCCTCATCATCCTCAATTGGTTCAATAACTTCAATTTCATTTGAACCACTATCAATTGGATTGCCACTCCCACTAGGTGCATTAGTTGCCTCATTGTCATCCATAGAAGCCAAGGTAAGTTGTGCAATTGTAGCATCTAAATCAGCACACTCAGGGGTGAGATCCCAATTCTTTGACACACCCTCATTGTATTCAGGTTTCTTATGTGATAAGAGACGAAGGTTGGAGTGTACATAGACCAAATCCTCTGCTTTTTTTGCACCCAAACGATTGCGCTTGACCGAGTGGATGAAGGAGTATGTACTCCAATTCCGCTCAGCTGAAGAGGAACTTGCAACCTGTTGATTATGCACACAACATTTAGTAATTACTATTAGTATTTAATTTTACTTGCCGATAATAATCATAATATATAGCATAATAGCATCGAATGAAAAACGAAAAAATAAATAAATAAAAAGATACATACTTGGGAGAGTATTTTAATTGCAAGAGGTTGCAAGTAAATGGAGCCTTGACCATGTAGATACCACCAATCATCAGCATCTTTCCTATATCTGTCTAGATGAGCAGAAACATCATGATTTTTTGCAGCTATGAATTGGCTAAACTCGCCCATGACAATGCTTTGGATTTCTTCATCTACAAATATCTTTCTAAATGCAGCCTTATAGCCAGCAGCAACCTCTAAATCCCTATATGGTGCCATCCTCCTCGGCAATGAAAGTATCTCTTTGCTATAATACTTTGGTGACAAAGCAAATGCTAAGAGATGTAAAGGGGTGGTCATCTTGTTCCAACGGTCAACAATAATAGTTTGCACAGTTTTGAAAAATGTTTCCGTTGGGTCATGTTCCTTGGCATCTATTATTGCTCTTATTTTCTCCACCATGGAATCCATGCCATCATAAATTTCACCCAAACATGGGCGATCAGTATCAGCATACCTAATCATGCTCATAATAGGCTCGGTGAAATTTAAAACATATTCCACACGAGCCCACCACTCATCATCTAAGATCATTGCTTTCACTTTTTGGGCTCTTTCTGTGCTTGATTGCCTCCATACACTCCACAAACTGTTGATGACCATAGAACCCAAGGCCTGTCGCACCTTCACAAGTCGTCTTAAGACAATTGTGTGAGATGCAAATCGAGTTTCAGCAACCTAACATTGTAAGAAAATGCATGTCACAAATCAGCAATGAAAAATTAAAATAAAAAAATAAAAAATTATATTAAAAAATCAGATTTAAATTACCTTAAGCAACTCCAACTTGGAGAAGGTCCTGAAGATGGCTTGTGACATATGATGATTAGTCACAAACATTTGGATCTCCTCACCCTCTGCGTAGATTTGCTTGACCCACTCAATTTGTGTACCAATCTTTTGCATTATCAAATTGAGTGAGTGGACTGCACATGGTGTCCAAAAAATGTGACCATATCTAGCCTCCACTATAGCCCCAGCTGCCCTACAGTTTTTAGCATTATCCGTTATGACTTGGACAACGTTTTCAGGCCCCACCATTTCAATGGATTCTATGAGGATATTGGCAATAAAACTTGCATCTTTTATTTTCCCTTCACAATCAACTGCCTTCAAAAACATCGCCCCTTTAGGGGATACTGCTATAACATTGATCAATGGTCTATTTTTGCAATCCTTCCATCCATCAGAAATGATGGACACACCTGTTTCGACCCATGTATCCTTGATTACTCTCAATGCTACCTCTATTGAAGATTTCTCCTTTGCCAATAAGGTGGTCCGCACCTTTTCATACCCAAGACTAACATAATCAGGAGTTGTCTTAGAAATGGCTTTCACCATTTCCCACCAATAAGGTGATCTAACAAGGTTGAAAGGAAGCCCATTGCCATAAATGCAACGTGCAATGCTCTCATCTACCAACTCCCTTGCTTCATTTTTGAAGGCTCTATCCAATGGGCCTCTTTTTCGTGTCACCGACATATTTTCTCCTTCAGAAGATTGTGCCATTTCCATGAAAGGATGTGGGCCAGCCGGTTCTGATAAGCCACTAAGTCTTTGCGAGCTTTTGCTTTTATTTTTACCTTTCTTCATAAGAGGATGGTCTGTAGCCTTTGGTGTTTTGAATGCATTGTCAGCATCCTCTTGTTCTTTAATATAACCCATTATTTGATCCTTTGTCAACCCTTTTTTATTTGGCCCAAGGCAAGGTTTTATTCCTTGATTACCAATAGCACATAAATGGGCTTTCACTCGAAAGTACGAGCTCCTATATGTAGTTCCACATTGGCTGCAACGCCAAACATAACCCCCACCACCGGGAAGTTGTTGAATCATTGTCGTATGTCGCCAAAGAGGTGAGCCTGGATCATATTTAAATTGACTCTCTGCACCTATTCCAACTGAAGTAGAACTATCGGCCATTTTGTATGAAGATATGAACCTAAAATAAATAAAAACAAGTAATTTTTTTAGAAAAAATGGGCATTATAACCCCTTATTTTGCATAAAATGTTCTTAAAAAATTTCAAACCTTACTAGAAAAAAAGAAAAAAAAACTTGAAAAATCTTCAAAAAAATTATTGAAAACTAAAAAAAAGAGGATAGATTCACTCACCTTTGATTGCTTGATCTTCTTAGTGCACCTATTCCTCTCTTGTTTCTATCAGTTGAACTCCTTCGTAGCTCTTACAATCTCACCTTCGAAAAAAAAGAGAAAACCTGCAAAAATCAACTATTTTAGCTTGGAGGCAAAAAAATGGTGTTTTTGCTCTTTTGAGTTTGCAAAATGAGCCTCATTTGGTCGGCCAAGTCAATATAAGGCAATCTAGGCACTTTTTAGGGTTTTGTTTTTTGTTTTTAAGTTGATTTTTTGCCTTTTTTAAGGCTGGACGGCGTGGGTCCTCCCGGGTCCTTCGTTCTCCTCCTTCTAGGGGGGTTCTCTGTTTTCCACAGGTTCTCTGGGTCCTTCTACCCGAAGTTTCTCTGGGTCCTTCATAGGGTCCTCCAGTCCTTCTGGGTTCTCCTGTTCGGGTTTCTGTTTTTCCAGGGTTCTCTATGGGTCTCTGCGGTTCTCTGTGGGTCCTTCTTAGAAGGACCCACAGAGAAGGAAAAGTGGGAAGAACGAGAACCTGCGAAACCCGAATTTGAACCCACGTGTTTTGGTTGGTTTGAGGCTAAATTGAAGGACCAGTAGCAGATTTCAGAACAAACTGCTTATATGCAATTCTATCTACAAAATCATTGCCAAAGTTATTAATAGACAGATCAAACCAGTTCCTTCCAATGCAATTCAGCAAAGTATTTTGGTTTCTTAAGTGGTAGATAAATTCATGATGGTGTTAGTGTGGGATGGGAGATTTTACATACCATCAAAACAAGAAGATTTCAGCCTTCATCAAATTGGACCTTTCCAAGGCTTGTGACAGGGTCTCATGATTATATCTGAGACTAATCCTTTTACATGTTGGTTTCTGTCTCCCTATTGTCAATTGGGTTGAGGGCTGCCTAAATTCAATAACCCTATCAGTTCTTATCAATGGCTCTGTGGCTCCTTTTTTCAAGCCCACTCAGCTTAGGCAGGGCTGCCCCTTGTCACCTCTCCTTTTCTTGCTTCTGGCTGAGGGGCTCAGCAGATTTCTGTTATATTCGAGAAGCCCTGGCAGTTTAAAAGAAACAAAATTGGTAGTCTTGTTATTCACACACTTGCTTTCCATTGATGATGCTTTTTCAGAAGTGGCACCATTGGTGATGCAAATTTTTACAACGAGATTTTAGTTATCTATATTACAGTTACAGGCATGCACATAAATTTTCATTCTCTCTAGCATACAGTAGCATCCCTAAGATCAAGGCAGGGCTCTAAATAATATTCTAAAGTTGACCCATTCCTTTCAACAAAGGGATTAACTAACAGGGCATTGCCCTTGAGGAAAATGATTATGGGTTCAGTGATTGGATCTGGCTGTAAAAACATTTAAAAAAAGAATCGAGACTTGGTGCAATGGCTGGCTTTCGTCCAGGGGAATTCACCCTCATCAAATCAGTATTGGAAGCAACTCCAGTGTACTGGCATGCATCCCTATTGGGATACAAAAAATGATCAGATGGAAATATTTTAGCTTTTTGTTGAAAGGCAAGAAAGAAAAGGACACCCTGGCTGTAGTTGGCTAGGAAAATCTCTCCAAGCCAAATTTTTTAGGGGGTTGAGCTTTGAAAAATATCTATATCTTCAGTCAAGCACTTGCTGCAAAGGATAATTAATGGAGAGGGGCTTTGGCATAAACTTACAGTCATTGGGCAGAAATACTTAGAGCCAATATCCATAATTGAATGAATAACAACAAATCAACATCATACTGAAAACTGCTCTATTTTCTGGAAAGCATGGTTGAAGCTTTTCCTTTGATTGGCTCTTGGTTGGCTTGGAAAATTGTTGATGGTAAAATGGTGAGGATTGGATTGGATCCATGGGGAGCTAAGTGACAGATTCATTTTTGGATTCGGGTATGGGTACGCGAATCCCGTACGGGATTCGGTCAAAAAAAAATTTGGGGTTGGGTACGGTTTGGGTATGTTAATACAAAAAACATATAAAAATCAGAAATATATACATATTTGCAGCAGTAATTAAGTTCAGAATACACTACCATATTAATAGTCAAATAACATAGCAAAAGTACATCACCACTTTCATAGTCAAATATTAAAATATTAGTGATACTTGAATGTCATGATATTAAAGTTCAAACATAAAAAATGTCAAGTGTTTACAATCAGCCATTATTGATCATTGATCAATCTGAATCATATGGTTCATCAAAAAGAGCATCATCAGCATCATTAGATGCTATATCATATTAACCTATCTTTCACTTGAGAAGCAGCTCTTGTTTATCCATATTGTCCCATGCAGAAACTGTATCCATATATATTTAATGTTGGTGATTTGCTGCCTAGTCTCACTTAGGGTTTCGCCCTCCATACAAACTCCTTTCTGTTCTGTAGAATATTATTTATATACCTGTGTTGCTTTCAACATTCTGAAATAAACTTTTGATTCTCATTGATGTATATCGGCAGCAATGGATGGACAGTAGTATGAAAATTTGCTTGAAAGGAACCTCCATGTTAAGGATTTAATATGTTCGTTCTTTCTAGATTGAGGTTGAGGGATCTATCATTTTCAGACCAATATAAACAGCTCGCTGCATGGTGAAAAAATATACCATGTTGCCAATTTTTGCACAGATGGGGAAAAATGTAAAGCTTTCAGGTCCTTGTGAGGCAAAGATTAGGGTTGGAATGAATATTTTATTATTTAGAAGTCAACTTTTAGTCAAAAAATAATTCAAAAATGCAAAAAAAGATGCACTTTTTCCGCGGCCTGGGCTTTTTGACGTCTAGATTCAAGTCAGATTCACGTCGGATTTGGCTGGGCGTATCCTAGACAAATCCACAGTGGCATTTCAAATCCATGCCGAATCCACAATCGAATTTTCATACCCTGTGCAAATTTGAATCGTACCGAATCTGAATTTCAAATCCAGTACAAATCGTATCATATCCAGAGGCTAGGAGTGACGAATCGGTAACTTCGATGGGGAGTAAAAGAGATTTTTGAACTCTCCAATCAGCTTTTACATGCACTCCATGATCAAAACATTTTTATTTTGGCTGATGCTGCTGCTCTAAAACAATCTAATCAGTGAAGAGAGGAATTGAAGTCTGCAGTGGATCTTGGCCTTCAAGGTCCCCTGGTCCCTAAATGGAATGATTTTATGCAGCAGCTCATTGGCAGTGCTATAAAATTGTAGCAAGGAGAGGATACCCTTTTGTTGATCACAAAATACATCCACAGGCAGGTATGAAGTAAAGTTGGGTTATATGCCTCTCTATTTGTGGAAGCTATTGGAGCAGTGCAAGAGTGGTGATGGAAAAAAATATGGGCGCTGGAATGCACACTAAAGGCTCAAGTTTTCTTTCGCTTGGCCCTATCAAACAAGATATTAACTTGGGAAGTCCTCCAAAAATGAGTTTGGTCTAGTCCCAACTTTTGTTATGTGTATAGAGAGCATGAAGTATTTATTGTTTATTGGTTGCATGTCATTTCACCAAGGAGGTTTTGACTGCTGCAAGGACTTGGGTTGGTTGTGTGCGCAGATGAGAGGAAATTCATCATCCCAAGCTTTCAAAAATTGGTATAAGGATCCACAGGTAAAAAATTTCAAAGCTTTTCCAGTGGTAGTTAGCTGGGACATTTAAAATTATTATCAAAAAGAAAATATTGCCCCATAGGGGCTGCGAGGGTACCTGCTGCCTGCCATGGCAGGGCTAGCATGCCCTCAGGCCCCACCCCCATTAAGAGGCACAATACCCTAAGGTACCCCCCCTTTAATATGGCTGGTGGCACCTTGGAGCCTGCCCCCCCTTTTCATGGGGTGGTATGGGTGTATAACTAACAACAATCTATGCTTGTCTTGGAATGTGCAATCATTATCATGTGCATTGATTATTTGGGTCGTCAACGACCAACAATCTATTGTCTCTCTTCTTAAAGTGTGTATATGATTTTTTTGGCCCTATGTGATGGATATAATATTAGTCAACTTATTTATTAAATGCAACATTGAATTTTGACATGTAAGCAGTCTAAGGTCATTTTAGATTTAACTTACTGTACTTTTCCTAGTGGAAAGCTCAAGCTCTTTATGCTGATACAATAATAATATTTAATGTGGAAACTATTATCTCTCGAGGAGATATCAAACACAAGAAAAGACCAACGATTGAATGTAGCCACAACATAATATCCATTCTCATCTATTTACGGATTCAGTCCATGGGAAAGTAATCAGAAGTGAGTCATAATTCCTTTGAGTCACAATCAAATAAGCATTATAAAATAAGATTGAGCTAAAAACAACATTCACTCTGGAATATGGTATTTATACTCTCCCAAAAAGCATACACATTAGTTATACACTTTGTGAACCACCAAGCACTGTTTATACTTGATCAACGAACCAATTATAAATGTACAGATCTCAAGGTAGTTTTTGATAGTATAAGAATTCCATAAATCAATTGCCGTTAGCAAGGAAAAGCACATGTGGTGGCAGAACATCTATATGGTACAAACTATAAAGTTGCGGCAACAGACAAGAGAAACAAGTAACAATTGTTTGGATTCTTGGTTACCTAGAGTAGCAATAATCCTTGCACTCTACAAATATATTGGAGATCATTTTTCAACTGAAATTTTCTATCAGAGAAACCTATTAATAAGTAAAATTACAAATAGGCCAGAATGTTAAATCAATGAGATCTCATTCCATTCAATAAACATTCATTTCAAAAACACATTAAATAATCAAATAAATCTCCCCTCTTAATAGAATATATAATGCCTGCACTTTAATCAGTAACAAACAAAGATGCAAAGGGCCATGGATTAGAAGCGAGGCAGAAAATTTGCCATGATGATGAGCAGGGTTGAAGCCCATCCAAGGCATGCTATTCCTCATAATGAGGGCTATTCCCAAAAGATAACTTTGATGAAATAGAAAGCTCTTGAAAGTGGCTTTCAGAGAAACGGAAACCTATGTTTGATGGTGCACTCCCCTGGATTAAACTGTAGCAGGTGAGCATTACCAGGAAATCATCAAAGGATCATGGTAGAACATTAGGTAATATTCTGACTCACTTTAAAAACCCCTAAATTTACTACGGCAGCCACAGCTCCAGAGGTTGTGCTGTAGAGAGTACTTGCACATTTAATTTAAGTGTGACAAAAATTTAAGGCATGAACCAAGTTGAAAGCTTAACCCAGTTATGAATGTGGTTCAAATTTACTCCACATCACATTAAAGGTAATCCTTAATTAATGGGGTTTAAGTCGCACGAATTAGGCCCAAGCTTACTTACAATATATAATGGTTCTTAAATTGGGATTTTAAAGAAGTCTCACCCAAGATTTATCAAAAAAATAGAACATAACAACACCAGTAAACCAAGAAAATAAACTAACAGATAATCTAGGATTAAAAAAAAATTCATAGATGCATTTACCCTAATTTTTAACAACCAAATTTACTACAATATGACTTGTATGAAACCCAATTAGCCCTAAATTCGCATTCATCCGGGTAACTTAAAGAAATAAGATACAATGCCTTTTTTCGCATACCCTCGACGTTTTCACTAATCACGGAAAACTAGTTGAATAATAAGAAGAATGGTCCGCCTAAAATTAGAAGATTTGTGAATCCTTCCTCAAAAATAGGTCAAATAAATAAATCAATTAAGAAGTTAATCTTATAGGGCTGTAACAATTAAGAATTTATCAGATATCAAATAACCTTTCGTCCTCTCCCTCGTGATTTATATTGAAAAACATTTAAATTAAAAGAATCGCTGGCCTAAATCAGCAGAAATCTTAGTTGTATACTCAAATATATAATATTAATCCTAATTCTTCGTGGAGTTAGAAACAAAAATATCCAAAACCCTTCTGTGCATTTTAGCAAATCGCTGAAAAACATCCGCCTAAAACTACAAAATTCGCGGATTTACACTTATGTCACAGATGTAATCGGAATAGAAATCTTTCATTGAAAAGGAAAAGAATAAAAAGAGAGAAGTATAGATTTGCATAACAAATATGGAGAAATATAGGTTTAAGGAACATACCCATCAGGCCTAGGGATATTCCATAGAAAATTTCCTTGACAAGATTGGGACCTTTCAAAACAACGTGGTGAGAAGCCAGCCTGTGGGCAGGCATTTTCCTCCTTATAATCTTCTGCTTCTGTGAAAAAAAGTCGAAACGCCAAAGCAGACAAAATGCACGTCAACAGAAAATCGATATATTTATAGGGAAATTAATTTATTTTTTATGATTTATGAAAATGTTTCGATTTTGTTATTATTTCGTTTCGGGGATGGGGAAAGCGGGGAGAGGGTTGGGAACTTCGTGAGAAGACTTCAACATCATGCATATCCATGCCCTTCTCTCTTATTTTAGTAGTTTTTAAGTGTGAGGGGATACACTTTATGCCCTTCTCTCTTATTTTAGTAGTTTTTAAGTGTGAGGGGATACACTTTAAGTTTTATGTGGTTTTTTTTTCTCTTCTCTTTTTATGGTGTGTATCTATAAGAAAATTGGATTTCATTTCGGGGAGGGGGAAAGTGGGTAGAGGATTGGAAATTTCATAAGAAGACTTTCAACATCATGCATATAATGTCGAGAATAACATACCCATTTCCTTCTTCTCTTATGTTAGTAGTTTTTAAGTGTGAGGGGGTACACTTCTAAGTTTTATGTGGTTTTTTTCTTTTTCTCTCTATTCTTTTTACGGTGTGTATATGAAAATTGGAAAATATTAAAAACAAGTTGAGTAATTTAATTTATTTTAATCATTATTAATGCAGCATTCAAATTAAATATAAGAGTTAACAGAATATGATAAAAACATAAAAAGATTTTATCAATATTATTTTTTGTTGCGTCAAATCTATGGTAGTTATGTTTCAAGATGGTGATATGTGAGTGTTCTTATCAACAGTATAGTAGTGCATAGATTTATAGCCTAAGAATTGGATGAATAAGATCGAAAGAAGAGATTAAGGCATCAAATTTCTTGAGAGCCTTGAGAGGATGAGAAGAGGACAACTGTCCTCACATGGTTGGTGGATGGGGATGAATTCAATATCAAAGGGGATTCAATGGTTAACAATCCCCTTAGAGAAAGTGAATGGATCATATGGAAAGGGGTGCTCAGGAGTACCTCAGGGGGGAGGGCAAGTCCTTGACCTATGTGACATGTACCAAGACCTATATCACATGTATAAAGGATACATGCTTTCTGTATAAAGGTCCATGCCTATGTACACATTGGAGAGTGGAGGATTTGAGGGGAGTTGACTTGTATTAAGGATGTGCAAATGGGGGATTAAGAGGTTGATTGATTTTAACACTTTAATAAAAGTGGATAAAATGGACAACTAAATAACATATGTTTAATTTTAGAGATGAGGATATAGACTCAGATAAATAAATATTTGGATTTAGTTATCTAAGGTGGACTATAAGAAAAGGATAATTAAATGATCTAGGCTAGAAAAAGGGTTGGGTAAATAGTAATGATTAGTGATTTATTAATTGAATAATTAAATAAGTGCATAAAAAATGAATAATTAATCAAATAATGATTGTGTTGTTCAATTAATTATAGAGGAAATAGTTGGGTAATGATGATTTTATAATTTTAGGTGTCTACATTTTGTCCCTCTTTGAGATGGTGTTACAAAGTCGCATTATTTTAAAGAAAATTAAATCATAGCATTTACAAATAGATGATTAGATCAAGGAAGATGTCATGGTTATTCAAAGGAGGAATGATGATAGGGATGATGATGCTCCTTCAAGAAGATAGGCAAGTTTGGAGAACATGAGTGTGCTCTTGAAATGAATTAAATGATGCAAGCTAGAGTTAGGATTGTAGATGTAGGATGATTGGATAGAAGAGGTTGAGGGATATGTGATGAAAGGATAAACAAATACAAGGGTTGAGCGAGATGAGGGGTGACTCATTATGTTGTGTTGGATTAAGCACCATTTATTTGATATAACACAAAATATTATGCACAACAAGGTATAAGAAATCAAGGTGATGATGTGTCCTATATATAAAAATAGGTTGCAAACAACCCTATATTGTATAGTACCATGATATGGAAGGCCATGATACCGTTATGGAAAGTAGGCTACAAGGATAAATACAAACATAAGAAAAACGATAATGCACATTTAAACTAGTAAGAAAGCATGCATGAAATGATATAAAGACATACATGGTGTTGTCTCAATCAAGCTAAAAAGCTAAGACTAATAGATGATGGATGGTTGTTGTTGATGTGGGCATGATATGTCCCAAGAATAACATGAGGATTAGGAAGGATAAATCCTAATGATGATTGGATATTTTGATCACTACTTATAGTGAGGTTAGGAATAAGATGAATATATGTGATTGGATTATTTACTTAGATTATTGAGCTAGATTGCATGGATTAGGTTTTGCTTGTAATGTTGGATTGCATGGAGATAGATTGTAGCTTAAAACTAATGACAAGGGAAAATCCAAGTCAAGCAAGAAAAATAAAGGGACTATGGATGTTGGATGGAAGAAGAGGTAGATGGAGCTACAAGATGCATGAGTATAGAGGGTATCTAAATAAATCACACTCTAGGATAAGGAGGGCGAAGATAGAGGATTGGAGGATTTTTTGGGGGATGGATGTAGTATAATCAATAAATTTAAACCAATGGGGTAAATCCTACCATTTTTTGTGAGATGGTAGGATGGTGTTTGGGTGGTGGAGGAGATAGTTTGATGGCTCAAGGTAGCAAAGGATTCATGAGATAGATGCCCTACAAAGGGGGTGTATGATGGATGAATGGAGGGTTTTTATGTGATCTCCAAGGATTAGGTCACTTATATATAATATGCCCCAATGTGGTATAGTGGGTATGACAAGGCACTAAGATGCTCATGGTTGAGATAGGATGGGGTAATATTGGAGGAAGATGAGGGATACAAGTGTTTGGATGGTTTGATGGTAGTAAGTGTGAGTATAAAGTATTTATATCATGGATGGATAAGATGGAGGGATTAGAGGGATGAATGATGAACTACCTAATGTTTAATGTGGCTAGATGACAACACGTTCCATAAGCATTTGATAAAATAGGATGTGGACTGAAACCAAGATGAGGGAGATGAGGTTGTATTATAAGGCAAACAAGACGAGATAGTGATTTAGAAAGAGAAAGAGTGTGTCAGGGTAAAAGTACAAACTTGTGTCACACTTTTTGAAGGAAATGACCAACACAAATAAAAATTTTCAACTTCAACCAAATAAAAGTTGTCTTTATGTTTTGAATTTCAAAATGGCATGAACTAATAAAATGTGGAACTCTTGATGAAGTTTATACTTGTAATATTTAAATTTTGGTTTGATATAATTTTATAAATTTAAGACCAAAATTTGAATTGTTTAATTTATTTTTTTTAAAGTGAGCTCGATGGGACGTCATAGAAAAAGGAGTAAACACTTCTTTTTTCCCTAATTTTTCCCCAAATTGCTAACTTCAATGTAGTGCATGGGAAAAAAATCGATTTTTTTTTTAATAATGTTTTAAAGTGAATCTTCACTAGAACGGCATATTTTACATTGGATATCAACTTTTATCTAATTTTTTTATCCTTTTAAAAAAAAAATACTCTTTTGAAAAGGATTCCTTCCTCTAGTGCACGATATATTTTTCAAAAAAATGAATGTTTATATATATATTTCTAATCAGCCTCATGTTTGATTATAAAAACCATAGTAAATTTAAAAAATAAAAATAAAACTAATCAAAGTATGAAAAAAAATCTAAACTAAGCTCTACAAAAGGGTATTTTTATATTTTCATGAAATTAGCCCTAGTTGGAGAAATTTAGAGTTGAAGTTGAAGTTTTTTTTAATTTTTCCCAAAAAAAGGGTTAAGTTGCCACATAAACAATTTTAGGCAAAATGGTTTCACCTAAAACTATTTTGATCAAAACCACTTATCCCAAAAAAAGACATAAATTTAGTCACATTTCAAATTTTCAATTGAAAAAATTATTTTATAGTTTCAAGCAAAAAGGTTTAACCCAAAACTATGTGTCAAGTATAAGCCATATGGTTTTAGGAAAAACCATTTTGGCTAAAATTACTTAGGGTGAAATTGTTTCAAAGACTGTTTTCATTGCACCAAAAGATCAACCTATTAATGCTTGATTCAACCACCAGATTTAATGAATCCACAGGAGGCGGTTAAGTCATGTCACGAACATGAGTGTTGTATTGCACAACACAAGGAGACCAAGGGTGCACACCTTGCAACAATCCCCCCAACACAAGCGAGGGGTTCAAACCTATGACCTAGGCTCTGATACCAATTGTTGCAAAGGCAACTGCCATTGCACCAAAAGATCAACCTATTAATCTCTGATACAACCACCAAAGTTAATGAATCCATGAGAGGCGGTTAAGCCATGTCACAAACCTGAGTGTTGTGCTACATAACACAATGAGACCAAGGGCACAGACCTTGCAAAAGAAATTGTTTCACTCAAAACTATTTAGTTGGCTGAAAGTGTGACACAACTTTGTGTTTTTACCTGTTAATCACTATAAAAATTCATGGATGACAATGAGGAGGTGGATGATAGGTGCAATGGGTGGATGAATGTTAATACTTGTGGTAGGGTAGGCAAGAACTACCACTAAGTGTAGGGTGCAAGAGGATGGATGGATTACACATGATGCCTATTTTCCATATTTTCATCACGATTTTTATCACACCCCATTGTGTGTTTACCTATTTACTATTACTATGTTAGGGTAAATTATTGCATATGTGAATGTATTTGGAATTTTGATTGGAAATATGTATGGTTGTACTTTATTTATCATAAGATTATGAATGAGTGTTAATATTATGTGATAGAATGCATATATGGAATGAATGGTTATTGAATTTGATATTCTAACTATGAAAAGTATAATGTAAATGCTTATTTTGATGAACAGTTAACTACCATGAAATATGTTAAGTTGGATCTAGGTTCATAATCAATCCTCTAAAAGTGAGGGGAAGTATCACTCAGGAGAAGAACTTGGTTGGGTAACCTGTAACTAAACCCAAATGAGCTTACACACACACTCACAATAGAATGGTTGAGTCAAGTCACAGTGTTGGGAATTGGTAAGTCATCCTTAGCATGATGTGTTTGCATTAGGAAGGGTCTTGATTACTGTTAAGTGCATTCTTTGATGATGTTTAAGTGTTTCATGTTTATGAGTTCTATGTTATATTACTATACTTGATTGAGGAGATATATATACATAGAATGTATATATATGTATATATATGCATGTCGACGATAAACCATACATGTAAGAGAACACATACATGAGAGTACATAGGTAGACGTACCTATGCATGTTTATGGACAGGTTGGTTATGGGCATGGTGACATCGTGAGGACAATGAGACATGTATGTATATATATACATCACATGTATATATATACCTATCAATAAGATAATAAGTGTTCATGTGTTACTTTTGTAATCAAATGTGTGTGTGTATACAAGTGATATTATATATGAAATGTTAACTTGATCTTATTCATTCAAATATCAAGTGGAATATTTAGACAAACTTATTTGTTAATGAATATATATAAATATATATATATGCATACACACACACATATATAGCATTGGAAGCTATTTAATTATTGATATATATATATATATATATATATTTACATGTAATATGATATGGCCGATCTATGATAAAGGCCAATTTAAAATATAAGTGTTATGGTCAATTTAATATGAATGTAGCACTATTTTTAAGCAATGCAATACCAAGCGATGAAATGCATTTATCCATATGGATAATAGTCGATGGAAACATAAATATTAAATCTGATGTGCAAAGTATTTAAGCACATGAAATAAAAGATGCAAACCATGATAATAGACGTGTTGGTTCAAAGCACTAAACAACGCTATTATTATGGAAATCGATTCATTCTTAATGTGTCGATTACCCAATCCATGACCAAGTCAACTATAAAATGTGTTACCAAAAGACTATTGACTAATTCCTCTATTTAAACCGTGGGCTTGAGAATAGGGAATGTGCGGAATACTTGGTGCCATATTATGAAATCTTTGTTTCCTTTAGAAGTCTAATATGCCTGGAAGTTGATTTATTGTTTGAAGCATGTGCATTATGAAATAGTCAATCTGTTGTGGTAGGCATATAGTTGATTTGTTGTATGGTTTTGGTGAGTAATAAGATAGAATTTTGCCACCTTTCCTTTGTTAAGTTGATTCATTGGTTAATTGTTGAGAAGTGTCATTGCTTCAACCTTGTTTGTAGGTTGTAAAATATGGTTTTTGGGTATATATATGAGGCATACTCACCTCATTTGCTCACAATTCTTCTTTGTATCATTACACTACTCTGTTTTGTTGTATTTTTCTATTGAGTGAGTTCTTATTTTGTTGTGAGTTATTGAGAGGAGTTTAGAGAGAGAGATTAAGAGAGTTTGTTGCCAAGTTGATTCTAAGAGGAGGCTAAGCTTGGGATCCAATGGTCAACTGGAATAAGTGTAAATCAAGCATGAGATTCTAATCACATCATGCTTTGTCTTTGTTGTGAAAGATTGATTGCCAAGTGTGTGTTTAAAGTAGGAGTTGCAATAGGTTGCATGAAATAAAGGAATAGTCTACTTTGCTTGTGGGAAAGGAAAAGACTTATTGTTATGATCTTCTTATAAGTGCTTGTACTTACTCCATATTAAGGAGAAATTGAATGTTTTCTTTAGTATTACATACTAGTTTTTATGAAAGGGAAATAGCTTGTTAGGTTATATTATGCTTGAAATCTTATATGTTATACCTGGGATTAGATTATACATTGAAGAGGGTAACTTATGTTTATGCTTTATGGGTAGAAATACCATTATGTTTTGGGAGAGGGAATAGGTTGTTTCTAAGGTTAATGACTACCGATTGAAGGAAATAACCTATGCATAGTTTATAATGGCCTAAAGTCAAATCGATCTTGAGTAGTGTATGTGGTAGGATGATTGTCATTTGAGGTATTGAGTGATAATACTTTGGCCAACGTAGTGTGATTTCCTTTGGCTCCACTGCCAATTCACCGTGTTCCATTCATGCATGCTAGCTCAGGATTGTAGTGTCTACAAGTTCTAGTTATGTAGGGCACAACACTAAGCTTAGAGTGGTTGTCATTACGAGGTTACTTCACCAATCTCTTTGTCGAATGGTAGGGCCATCTATTAGATGATAGGTTTGTGGGGGACCGCATTTGAGTCAGTGGTTGGAAAAAAAGCACTTGAGTGATGCTTCTCCTCAACAAGCGACCAAGATTTGAAAGGAGATTCCTAGACCATCTATATCTATTACTTTGAAGCTTGGTTGAGCTATGTATGTATTTTGTATACAATCTTTGGAAATATTTTAATATGTGGAATATTATAATGGAAATGAAATCAAAATTGGAATTTGTTATGTCATCTATGTTCATCTGTTCTCTTTTGGAAAATAATTTTTTTATGGCAATGGTTATGAAATATAGTTTATTTACTTGAAAGTGAAAACTTAGGAATTTTACTTGTGTGAACAATTAGCATGTTACAGTACTTGTACAAAGCACCACAAGCAATATTTTTCACTATTAAAAAAATATTCTCTTTACTTTTTTACTTTTTTTCTTTTTTCTTTTTATTTTTTGCATTAGGTTTATTGTATTTTTGAATGGGAAAACGATTAGATGGATGGGAATGCAAATTGAGGATTAGTCTTAGCAAGTAGTGGAGGATCTCAAGCATCAATTTTTATACTAAGGTGATAGGGGCTTGTTTTGAATTATCACTAGATGGTGATAGAACCTTGTTAGGTGGGTTTCTTTAAGGTATCGTATGGGGGACATGTGGATTATGTGAAAAAATGGATTAAAAGGATGTGATGGGAGTATATGTTGGAATATGGATGGGATAATGAAAATAAGGGTGAATGAGGGGTGAGAGAATGTTGTCAAGATCAACATGGGCACACATTGTGATAGGTGTTGAAGGATTGAATGAGAAGTGGATTTAGAACTTGTGGATGATGTAGGACTTAAGAGAGTGAGTTTTGGGACATAGGGACCCAAAATGGATTTAGGGGATGAAATATGGGATTCTTAGCTTTTGGAGTAGTATATTTGGATGCCATTTTGGATGTTTTTGTAGGATACGTTGCATCTTTTTTCTTTGGGATCCACAATATTTTTTTTGAGGGGCCTTTTATGGCCTTTTGGATTTATTTTTATTTTGGGTTAGTATTTTCTTTTATTTTGCATATTGATTTAGTTTGACATGGTGATCCTTAAATTTTTATGGATGTTTGGCTTTATGCATTTTTTATTTGGAATTCGAATTGCACTTCCAAGAGTAATGGCATGGGTGCGAGAGGATGGATGATTTGGAGAGCTTGTGGATGGGGTGATGGAGGGAGAATATTGAAACGATTTCAAGGATGTGTGTCATTGTTGATCTTGATTGAGGAGTTTAGGGAAGGGATGTGTATCATTGCTATGACAAGATGGGGGAAGGGAGATATTTTAGGATATAAGGGCCCAAAATAGATTTATTAAATGGAAGATGTGTTATAGTGAATTTTGAGACATAGAGACCCAAAATGGATTTAGAAGTGGGGGAGGGATAGTGATATGATTTTGGGATTGGTATGATAAAGGAGGTGGGATGGTACTATATAGCTTGGAGGAGTGATGGGAGGTAAATGTTATAGGTTTTGAAAAAGCTTCATTTATAAAGGTTGTACCAACATGTTTAGATTGTGTATCTTGGGATGTATAACCCATTGGCACTCCAAATTTTTGTGTCCCTTTTGTGCCTTTGCCATATTCGCCCCAAAATTATAATCATATGAGATACTAATCATGAGTCATTTTCTTTCAAAAAAATTTAACACCACTAGATAGAGCATAAAAAGTTAAGTCAAGTTACTTTTTGAAGTTTTGAAAAATATGTTAAGGGGTGAAAGTTATTGTCTTGCAAGCTTTTGATAGGCCAAAACTAGGCTAAAGAATTAAATAATTTTATTGCTTAGTAATCAAATTTAGTTTGTTCTAAGTGTCAATCCAAGGGCGTAAACTTACAAAAGATATTGTGGCTATATGCATAAAGGCTGCAAGTTGTGAGGTGAGTTCAAGGATGAGAATATACTCCTAAACTCAATCAATTACCTAAGTTGAAAATCATATTAATGTTTTTGTTTTTCTTTTGACAAGAACTCTTACAAAAATTGTAACTGGTTTTGTACTATTTATGCGACAGGAATAACATGAATTGTGACAAGAACTATACATAAGTTATGACAGTAAGTTCTGAGACATAAACTTAATCAATAAATATCAATCATGAAAATCATAGTAGTTAATTCTGTAGTATAGAAATAAGACTCAACTTAGCAATACACTTAATTTATTAACACTTTTCAAATGTATCAAATTGCAAAAACATAACAATGGAAAACGTAATCAATTTAAATCAAAACCCATAAAATCATACCTTGCAAAAAATAAAATATTCACATTCCATTGATGGCTGAAGAGTGGGTGCCTTACCTCCTAGTCAACCGATGAATATGAAGCTTATGAAATTTCTAAAATAGACTTCAAAATAATTCTCTCAATAATGATATCAAATGTATTTCCTCCCCTCCAATGTTGATATTGCATGGCATATTTATAAGTAGAGCCTATAACCACTACCATCTAAAGCAGTATAGAATAGTTTAATTTGGCCTATGACCAACAAGTTAGAGAGTAATGTTTCACGCGAAACTTTTGGCTGCTAGCCACAAATTAAAATAGTATTGTTCTAATAGAAGGAAAATATAAGAAATGGAAATATTTAGATTTTCTCCACACAATTGGCAAGGGTAGTTGTTATCATAGATTTTGCTCCTTGGATATAAAATAGCAACAAAATGGGGTTTGACCAAGGCAAACCCCAATTCACCAAAAATAAACAAATTTTCCCTCTCATCTTGTGTTTGCAGATCTAGGTGGAAGAAAGCTTGAAGATCTCTTGAAGAACAAATTTGAAGAAGTTGACAAAGTTACAAAAGTTGTCATCTCACATAGAAACTCATCTACAAAAATTACTTATGAAATTTCCACACTACCACTTGGACAAATTGGAAGATTTAGATCTATATCAAAGGCTCCCAAAAGTTGCAGAAAAACCCTAATAGTGGACCCATTCGCCCCTGGGCGAATGAGTCCCAGTCAACCTTCATACACTCACACTTTGGTGACTGGTAAACATAGTTCTGCCCTTCTCAGATCTACAATTCAATTTTTGGTTTTGCTTATTTTGAGTTTAATATTGTTGTTTTGAGTTTAATTTGGTATAATCAAGTTAGTTTACTGTTTTTAGTTTTTCTCCCAAAAGTGCCTGGTGAACCTAACCCCCATCCTTTAATCATAAGGAAATTTGCAGATTCACGCCTTGAATTAACTCACCTAAAGGTTATAAGTCAATTATTTGTGTGGATCTTATTTCCTAATGAAATGAGTGAGAAATAGGTCCTCTAAGTGGTTCATCAACCCCATTTTGATAACCCACCTACACTTTTTCATCTTTTCAATCTGTCAACTTTTTGACTTGACCTGCAAGTAACTTAAGGCAATTTTTAAAGCACGTGCACAAAGATGTTACTTAAAAGAGGGCCATGGCTAGGTAACAATGAATCATGACTTAAAATTTAACCTTAGACTTAAGACTAGGACTTTCTAGATGAAATATTTGAAAGGCATAAAGCGACTATTGGAAAATTAGAGGTGATAGGATAACTGGAATCCAAGGAACATGGGGTTGGTAAATGCATGACTTAAAAGGACATAAATTGTACTAGATATTGGCTCATACAAGCCAATAAGTAGTTAAAATAAAAGCAAGGGTGAATGAACTATTAGGGTTTTAAACCTTACTAGAACCCTAAATAAATTTTTAACAAGCCCTAGCTTAATGAATGACGACCAAAAAGCACTAAAAAATGGAACAGCAAGCTAGAACCACAAAATTTTACAAGTTAAATATCAATAAGAAGAGTATGGAAACTAAGACCCTTCTAGGTTTGTTGCCTATATGGTGTGCTAGAATAAATACAATGGTGTAGTAAAATATTCTAGGCCTCATAACCTTCTAGTACTTTGATAATCTATTTTCACATAATGCTAATCCTTGAAATTGATCCTAAAATAGTTCCAATCCTCCAAAATCATGTGGGAGGAAAAAAAATCCCAAGCCACATGATGAAAACCCTCTATTATTATTATTATCAAAAGCCTAAGAAAGTCTCTAAGAATATTTTCAAGTTTCATGTAGGAGGCCTTAGATGGGACCCAAATGGAAGAATAATAGACATGTTTGGCAACCAAAAACTTTATAACACACCTAGGTACAATAATCTAGTAGGCTAGTTTAGATTTGATTTTGGAAATGGATTGCTACTACAACATGGATGGGGAGGTTTGAAAGGAAAATAGAATGCCAAGAAACAAGTATAAATTTATCCATGATGAATCCACTTTTATCCATAGAAATTAAACCAAGTAGGTTTAGGAGAGAAAGTTTGCCTATAACATTCATTTTTCTCCCATTAAATACTTGAACCAAAGGCTTTATAAAAAAAATCCAAGCATTAAAAATATTTTTTGAGATTGCTTTATTCCTTTATAAGCATAAATAAGAGTCATTTGGAAAATTCCCATTCACTAGCTTTGAGCTATAAAATTGGGCACAAAGATCCATTTGACCAAGTTCTAGGAGACAACATTAGGTAAGAGATATTATACACTTTTGGAAACAAGGATTAAATGGAAAGAGCCAAAGGAAAAAGTTGTTGGATTGATCAAAAAATCCCATGGAAAGGTAAGCACATGCATCAACAATTTTTTTTACTAAGTGCACAAATTGAGGGCCATAGCCTAAGGCTTGAAGCATGGCAAGGATGAAAAGCCACTCAATATGGTCATAGGATTTTGAAAAACAAATCTTCATGAAGACAACCTGTTGGCATGATTGTTGGGCCCAATGATGCTATTTAAAATGTATTTGAATCATATGAAACTAATTTTCTTAGGATGCACAATTTGAGGAAGAAGGTGGTACAACTTTAGAGCAAGAGCCTTGATAATAATTTAGTAGGAGACATTGAGCAAGACAATTGATCTCCAATTAAAAATGTCTTCCAAATATCATGGTTTAGTTATGAATTTAAATTTATTTTATTAAACAACTTACCTAGGGTATTGGAATAAAAAGATTCCAAATAAACTTTATGAAGATCCTATTTAACTCATTTACAAAGAGCATTATAAAATTTATAAGAAAAACCATCACAACTAAGGGCCTTATTATTGGCCATTGAAAAATAAACCTCATGAAGATCAAAAGTAGTGAGAAGCCAAGTCTCAAAAGGTTCACTAAGAAGGGGAGAACTAGGAAAACCCTAAGGCATTGCTACAAAGAAGCTTCTCATTCAAGGGAGGTAAAATGAGCTATGAAAACTTGCTCATAAGAATTATTTATAAGCTTTTTCACTGACCTTAAGCCAATGGAAGTGAGATTTAATTTGAGCTCCTATGTTTGTGAGATTATTTATAATTTTATTTTATTTGTGAAGCTTGGAAACATACACCTACAATTTAGGATCAAAGGGTTGAGCTTCCAAGGTGGTGGTGTCTTAACAAAGCTTCAATGTGGTAGCCTTGTTAAAGTAGTGATGAAAATGCACTACCCGGTAGCCATAAATATGAAGAAAGTAGGAGGTACATTCAAGAGTACAATTCAACTAGTTGATGCATCTTGTCCACCAAGTAGGCCGAGGTTAAAATTTCTAAATATGTCATAGATGGGTCAACATGGTTGATAATTCACCAAAAAAAAATTTAAAAAATTGTCTTGCTCACCTTGGATTTAGCAAACTACCATTCAATACACTACCTTATGAGAAAATGATCGAAAATAAGAATATTTGGCAAGAAGTCCATTAGCAAGGGGAAACAACTAACAAAGGAGAAAAATATTGCACTAAAATGATAACATAATCAAGTCATTTATACACTTTCTTAAGGTTATCCCTAAAATTAATTTATGCAAATCAATAGAAATGAATATGGTGATGCTCAATTTTGTGATAAAAAAGACCCAATTTATTGCACATATAGTTCCATGCCTCTCATTCTCCAACTATCCATCTCATTAGCAAAGTACCATATTTATCATAAGTCATCTCAACCATATTTACGTCTTTGCAAAAAACAAAAGTGGTGGTAGTAATTGAATCAACAATCCAACATTAGAGAGAAAATTTTTAACATCTTTGGAGGCATAAACATTAATAAATATAAATGAATGATTGTAAATGTTGCAAAGGACCTATAACACCTTGCTTGTGGGTCACATTTGTGGTTAACTAAATGTGGTTGCCACTTAGGAGAGAGAAATGTGACAACTCCTCCATGACCCACATCATTGTTGTCCAAACCCCTTTTTTCTAGGAAGAGAGGCCTTAGTATCAAGCCAAGGAGGGGTTATTATGAGGGGTAACTAGAGTACAATTTTTGATCTTGTGATAAGAAGATTGACACTTGAAACAAATATTTGGCAAGTTGAGATAAAGGATATGTTGTGTATTACACATTGGCTAGTTTATATATCAATAGTTTCCTTCAAATCTTTGGAAATGTCAATTTCAACACAAGCCCTTGTTGGGGATGAGCCTTAATGAACCTATTTGAATCAACATAAACAACTTTCCCAAGGGTTAAATAACTCCTCTTACACATCTTACACCTCTCTTATTGTATGGTCCCATTGGGGGGCGGGGGGCGGGGGGCGGGGCGGTGAGCGGGCTTGGGCTTCTACTTTCATGGAGCAGGAGGTCCCATGGGAAAAAAAATTGTGCTACGAGATTAATTGGAATCTTTTCCAGAAAAAAATAGGAGCCCCTACCTTTTACAAATGAATATTTCAACTGGTGAAATTGGGGTGTGGCTAGAAATTGCCCCTACAACTTAGGAGTTTTTTATCCCACTTGTCTCTTATCTAAAATTTTAAATTCTTATTAGAAAATAAAAATGATTTTCATTTACTTATTATTTTTTATCAAAGCACTACAGTTCATTCCTTAAATTTTGGAGTTTAAAATTTTAAGCAAAATTGCTAGATTAAATCCATGAGACCAAGAATTTTAAAATATTTCTAAAAAAGCTAAGCAACATACGCTGAGATTTTTAAGGAAGCCCCCTCCATGGGACCTTACCCTTAGATGTCATAAATTTTGTCATAATGATCAAATTGGCCACTTTCCTAAATCTAGACACTCCACGAAGACATTCAGTGTTTATGCCATGACTCCACTCTCATATATACATCCACCCTCATATATATGTCCTATTTTAACCACTCCACTATTTATAATCAATATAATTAAATATAATTTGTAATACTAACAATTTACAAAATGAGTGATCCATCTAATCCTAACATATTAAATTAATTTAAATTTATAATTCAGATATATAAGTACATGTCCCATACTCCCTCAACTATGAAGTAATTTCACCTCTTCCGAATAAATTTATCACTGTTTTAACAAAAAAGACAGGTCGAGAAACAAAATCCTGAGGATTGGAAGCTGCTTATATGGGAAATTGTTTAAAATGCAAAAAAGTTTCTCTTCACAGCCAAAATTATAAAAGCAGAACCAGGTGGGCCTCTACATGGTGGAGTTTGCTTTAGGATATGCTATTTGGATCCTTAATAGATCCGACCTTTCCTCTCTTTAAACAGCACATAGGTTTTCTCTTCTACCACACAATTTTCAAAGAGCAAATGTTGTAGAAGCTGCCTGTTTTTCATGGAGATGGCTTCGAAGATTTTTGTGGGGATTCTCTCATCCAGCAGAGGACTGTATTATGTAAACAAGGAGATTTCAGTCATGAACTGCATGGCGCCATTTAAGTATAAATGCATATGTTATATTGGAGGTCTTTGAGAAGACATAGTTTGGGTTCCCCTGAACATGTATACATTACATGGGCAACTCAGAATACTTTGGCAATATGGATCAGATCTCTCTTTTTGAATTCTCTCAGAAGTATTAGTATCAAGTATGTATTATTTAGTGCAGAGTTTAGTATGTAATGTACTCCATTTTAGTTTTCTGCCCCTGAATAAAAAGCTTGTGCTCAGAGAGGAGAAAGTCATGGATGAAGTCCCGCCTGGCTCAGGATGTTTCCACTATAGTTGTAATGGGTTTTGTTTAAGCTTGCCAATTTGTAAATGTTCAGTAATTTCTGTGAGAAATAGGGATTATTGTTTACTTATTAAGGGCACTTCACATACAATTGCTTTAAGCTTTGAAATGTTACTGTCTTCACAGCACAAATAAACAAATAAATGAAAATATATTAATCTAGAGAAAATGTTTATTTTTTGTTGGTGTTAAATGGATCTAGAAAACAAATGAGAGGGACAAGAATGTTTAGCTAAATTATGATTTAAGAATGAATGGCAATTTGGTATGATGTTGAAATCTGTGTCTTTGGGTTTTGAGATTGGTTTGGACAAATCATAATCAAAATATTTAACTTTTTCTTGTATTAGCTCAACTTCAGTTATTTGATAGAGAATTGTAACCATGACCTCATTCTCTATTAGTGAACTCATCTTTTGATGTTCTTTGACTTTTGTCTTTTATGCTATTTGATGCTCACTATTTGATCTCTTTTTTTTTTTATATTTGTTGGTTGGTGGTATTGATAATTTCTTTTGAAAGCTTATTGCATGATTGAGTTATGAGGGCACTTTGCCTTGATCAAACCTTGAATATAAAATAGATGGAAAACAATAGGCAATAATAAGATAAAGCTTCAAATTTAAAGGTTTCACTATTCTTTTGCTTAGGATGACAATAAAGAGATATTTTTAGATGATTCTTGTGTTTGAGAGATATGATAAATGAATGCATGTAAAATATATTTAAATACTAGCACATGACATCAAGTTACAAAACCGTATCTTTGATGGAAAGGTAAAGGGGACTAATTGTTGATGGGTTTTTTTGCACTTCTTAACACAAAAAAAACACAAGTGTGATGTCAATCTTGAAAAATAATTCCCTACAAACAAGTTGTAGAAAATATCCCAAGGTCTCTCAATTGTCAGGTCATGACTATGCAAAAACAACTCAGTTGTTTGATGTGATTTGTTGGTAATCACAAGGGACCTTTATGGTTCACAAAGCATGGATGTTTTGGGTCTATAACAAAGTTTCAGAGTTCTAGAAATTATGAACAGTGGCAACAAATGTCAAGACAACAGTCTGAAGCTTGTTTCAATCATTAGATTTATCTATGTAGTGATGCTAAGAATTTATGTTTTATTTAGATTTTAAAAGAAAGAGCAAAAGGTTGAAGGGTTTAGAAGTTTTCCTAAATCTAAAACTATGGACAACAGTAATAATGGCTGAAATTGCAGTAGACAAACTTCCCAAACTGAGTTTTGTTTAACCAAAAGCAGTCTACAGTGTCACAAAATTAGTGCAATCTTCTAAAGCTCTTTGCATATTTCCAGACTTTGACATTCACCTATTTAGCATGAAAATATAGTTGAACTCATGTGCAACAAATAAACTAGCTCAGACTAACTTTACACAACAATTCATCATCAATAAACTACTAAAAGTATGAACTGGAAGTGCATCAAATACTACAACATACATCCACCATTAAAGCTGAACATGAACTAACAAACTGAAAATGAACTTCAATAGAAATGAACAAGCTGAAATAAACATTTGGAGGCTGAATCATGCAAACACAATGAGCAAACTCAAAGAAACCATCAACTTCAATGCTTTTCTTTATAAATTGTTGCAGAGTGTCTTTACACAACAACTCATCTTTCTCTTTGAAAATGAGAGGATGCCCTTATTATAGTTTTCAAAAAATAGAATGAATGGTCAAGATCAATTTATAATGAATGGTCCATATTCATTCTAACTTTAGGGTTTTCACATCACCCAATATGAGTAAAAAATTTACAATATAAAATAGGCTATTTTGTCTTTTCTCTAATTTGTCCTCTAGTCTATTTTGTCTTGTAGCTAATTTTGTATTTTTGCTACCTTTTTAAACACTCATCATCTATATAAGATTTACAGCTTCCTTTTGCAACATAGCATAATGGACAAATTTGCCAATGGTAGCCAAGAGCTTCTCTTCTTCAGAGAAGTTGGATTTTGAGATCTAGAAGGCGACCCTCTTAAATCCTTCCACCATCTCATCACAATGTTTTATGTATGTTTCCCCTGCCTCAACCATCTGTTCTAACTCTGAGAAAGCCCTTGCAACGAAATCCATTAAGTCTACCAATAAAGTATCATCGGCTTCCTGTTCTATTCTTTTGTGAAACTCATGTTTCAATGCCTCTCTATCCAATTCTTGTGTTGACATCTTGTAACATGTCACTAGCTCTAAAAGATCATCACATTTAGCCAAGCGAGCCACAACTCGAGCATGAATAGTTTGCAATTCAATCAAAGATTTCTCCAAAAATCCTTTTTCGAGTTTGCAATTGAGTAGCCATGCCTTGGGTAGCTAGTGATCTTCCTTTGGCAAGGCCAGCTCTTTCTCCCAAATCTTTGCGGAGAGCTTCAGAATGCTCTCCAGCTTGGGGTGTGTGATCCTATAAAGTTTAGGAAATTCTTTACACACTTCAGCCTCTTGTTCAACTTCCTTTTGTAGGACCAGATAGTCATTATGCATCTTGGCCGCACAATGAATGCCCTTATTGTCCATGTTTGTGACTCTTTTGAACAAGTCGGTGGTGGACTTGGTCCAGCTCTTCATCCTTTCCATTTTATTCATCTCTTCCTTTGATAGCAGAGTGGGTGCTAGTGATTCCATCGGAGCTTCCTCTCCAGATGTTGTCCATTGTTGTATAAAGGTAGGAATTTCTGCCACTTGTGCTTTTAGTTCCTCCTTTGTGGACTAATCTTTATCCATTAGTTGTAAAATTGTAGTGATTGACCCCTGAAATTCATCAAATTTTTGGGCTTTGGATGCAAGGCCTAAATTGATGGTTGTTACCTGGTAATCTTTTCCCTAGAGGGTGTTAGCATCTTTATCTGTTGTCGGAGTTGTCACTTGTAATATCCTAGAGCTAGAGACATCTATTGTGATGTGAGATCTCACTTTAGGCTTCTTCTTTTCTCGCATACTAACTTGAGCTCGAGTCAATATTGCCTCTAGATGGGCTTTGGGATCTGGGAGCACAAGAGCCTTTCTTTTCAACTGCTGCTCTAGCCATGAGGGAACCTCTGTTTGATGATCGAGGGATGTAGTGTTGAATTCATTATTTTTCCCTTCCTCTTTATCTTTTGATAGCTCTTCCTCTTCATGTCCAAGAGAGTCTTCTATGTTTTCTTCCTCCTTATCTTGCTCCTCTTCTTAGATTATGGCCTTCCCTTTGTTAGGCTCAACAGATTCTTCATTTCCCACATTAGTGTTTTCTTCTTGTGCTGCCCCTTTGATTTCCTCATGCTTAGTCTCAATTTCTTTTTTGAGCTTAACATCCTTCTTTTCTATATTCTCCTCTTCACCTTGGTCTCTTTTAGGAGGTACTTCTTCATTTTGGGGGCCCTCATCCTGGCTAACTACACCGGGAATTCATTAATTTTCTCCACTTCAACTTTTGCATCAACTTTCTCTTCCTTGGAGCAATGCTCTTTTGGACTTGCTTCTTTGTTCTTATGCTCCTTGGGCTATTGCCCCTCGGGTTCTTGATCAAAGGTCTCTACATCATAGGAAGTATCAAACTTACTCGTGTCTCCATCCTCAGGCGTTTGTTTCCCTTGTTCATTAGAATCCACTTCATATAAATCAATTCTCAAACCCTCCTCAATGTGCTCATAATATTCATCATGATCTGAGTCCTCAAGCTCCTTAATGGCATCCTCTATTTCTTTGGATTGTTCCCATTGAGTTCTCCATTTCCTCATAGATTTGCATGGTGGCTTCCATTTTGGGTGGTTCAGTAAGAGGGGGAGGGATTGGTAATGATGCAACAATTTTGGCCATGAGCATCTTAACCCGAGGGTTTAAAATAACCTCAAATAATTGAGGTGGCATGTTTTGTGAGTAGGAGACAAAAGTTCAGCAAGGAAATAGACACCATAGAGGTCACAGGCATGGACGATGGCAATGTTGAGACAACCAACAATGGAGGTAGGAGTGAGGAAGATGATAGTGGGGAAGTAGTAGAAGAAGAGGAGTTGAGAACAACCACATGAGTGGTCAGAGAAGCAAAGGTGAGGTGGACAGATATATCCACAGCTGGTGGAGATGAGGAGGGTAGCGATTGAAGAGTGGAGGGAGATGGTGCAGTGACAATAGTTGGGAGTGCAAAGGTAGTGGGTGGAGGTGACCGTAGTTTCTCTTCTTCTTCCTGCAACGAAGACCCTTCCTCTTGAATAGGTAGCATATCAGGGACAAAAGTTCCCATTCTTTTGGGCTTCTTTGGTGGACTTTTCCCCTCTACTGATTTCTAAGTGCATACCCTCTGCTTGGGTTGTCGTTTTGATGTATCCTTTCTTTTCCTTGACCTGGTGGTAGGCGGAGACTTGGGAGTCTTGCCCAAAGAACCTACAACAACATCATTGTCTGTTTCACTTTCTATATCATCTTTTGATTCCCCATAAGTCAGCGCCGCACCTTGTTGTAGCAATTAGACTATTTTTTCATCAATACACTTCTTGGTTCTCTATTCTATTGGATGAGTGACAATGTCCAAGTCCTTTTCCTCAAGCTCTATCTAGTTGATAATTGGAAATGACACATTAACCAAAGCATCGTATCTCTCGTCAAGCACATTATCATCTTCAAAAACTTGGTTTGGGACTCAGAACAGATTTATAGCCTTCACAAATTTCGCAATCATTCTCATGTAGTATCTTCTCCTGACCTCATGGTCATCATCACAGTTGGCCCATAAATCTTCAACATGGGGCCTATATGCATATTGCTTTCCAACCCATTTCTTTAGTTTTCCTAGAGGATCCAAGCCTCCTCTCTCTCTATATGTAACTCCAAGTTGTACTCTACAAGCTCTTTCTCTGAGTACTCAACACATGGGGTAGTGGGGCAGTTGATATGGGAACCTTGAAAATCCCTCAACCCTTATGTATGTAAACTTAGGGAACTAGATGAACCAGTACCTGAAACCCTTTACTATCACTTTGGCACAATGGGACATCCTTCTATGATAGTCCTTTTACAGGGTTTAGAAAATGTGCATGATGAAGGTGTCATTGACTTGTCGATAATCCTTCTTATAATTTCTATATTAGAGCCATGGGTAGCAATTGTAGACAAGGTTTTGCCCCTTCTTTTTTCCCAATTTCCTAACACAATCTAGTCCCTTGTATGGAAATGTGATTGCTAGGAGATAATCAATGTAGGAGGTCATGTAGAACTCTTGAGTTTTCTTTACTGCGATGAACTGTTTGTGCAAATTATCAACGATTAACTTTGCCCAAAGAAAGTTGGCCCTGGAGGATCTCTCCCACGAAGTAGAACATCCATCCTCAAAAAGTGCTAAAGTAGGGAGGCCCATTACCCTACTTAGTAGTGTTACGAGGTCATTGACCTCTTCCACAAAATCACTCTAATATAAATTTTGGGTCACTTTGTTGGGGCTACCTCTCTTTTCCAATAGCCATGTCTAGTTGATGGTTCTTTTGTAGCCTGTGGGGTCTTGCTTCCAAACATTAAGGGCATACTCCTTCTCAGTTTCCTCCATCTTATCAAACAAGGGGATGCCAAATTTCTTTCCAATTGATATGGGAGTTAGGTTTTCCAACACTCTTCCATCCATTGTGATTATCCTCCTAGTTTGAGAATGATAGCATTCTTTGCATGCAAAGATTAGTTTTGGGCTACCCAAGGCGGGAGGAAAACCTGCTACCTTTGCAATTCCACTCTTCTTTATTCTCAGAGCCTCCTCGATTCTTGGATTGACCATTACCCATTGCCTGAATTCATCAATGCTGACATGGTCTAGGTCTGTATCTATCACCTTGTCCCAAATAGAAGTGATTTTTGAAGTGCATTCTACACCATGGAACTCATACTTCATTTTGGATTTCTCTTCTTTTCTTATAGTAGCCCTTGCAGCTTTCTTTCCTTTGTTAGATTTCTTGGCAACTTTCTCCACTGGTTCCATAAATCCTACACAGAGAATGCGTAGTAAGTGTCTTGACAAATTAAAGGGGGGAAAAACATTAGTTAAATCATGCAAAAATGTTATTGAATGCATCCTCATACTTGATAGAAATCATTACATTCATCAAATTTTATCATTTTGTGCTTATTTTTAAAGTTTACAAATTTGTGGGTCAGAAGATGTGGGTTTCTACCTACCGAAAACTATTAGGGTAAATGACGTTAGAAACAGCTCAGGGAGGACGGAGTTCCATGAACAGATTTTTGATGAGGAATTTTTGCATAGTCTCAACATTAAATAATTTCAATGCAAACTCACTAGGCACGTGGGGAAATATGGATTGGAACACTTAGAATCATTTCCCCTTATTAAAGTAGCCTTTTAGGCTCATGTGAACATCGATGATGCGAAAGCCATAGGGCGGGAAGCCGTGTGAGTTTTTCTATCATAAACATCCTTGGGGACACAATGACTCGCTGGAAGAGTTTCACATGATAGGACCCGCAATGTCTTATTACTTGGTCAATTCCGCCTAAAGCCTTTTAGCATGTGGAGAAAATCATGTTTGGTCATCCTGCTTGAAAACTTCATCGTTTTGTGGATTGTGAAAGTTCAAAGTGCAGGTGCCATGAAGCGAAACTTTGTTGGGATTTTACCACTAGATAGTGGCTTGAGGTGGGTGACGTTCCACATAACAGAACCTGCAAAAAGACATTTCATTTTGAGATTTTTCATTTTATCCCAAAGTGTCATCATGTGACCCCTTAGTTTAATGCTTATGTCATCAATGGTTGGATTTTTCCAAAAGTTGAAGTATAAAGGTTTCTAGGCAGGGTGCTACAAATAGGTTGTCATTGATCAACAACTGAGGAGGGATGAAATTCTGCTAATGGAAACTCACAAGAGTGAACCCGCAGTGGCATCTTGACTTAGCGATTTTGACATTTGGGTTCCAGGTGGATGTTCATGGAAGTAGACGGTGCATGGACCAGAGGGTAGGAATCCATCATGACTTTGTCATAGACAACGACAATCAAGACATGATGACCTGCATGTGGAAACCTGTAGGAATGGGCTTGCATAGGCCTAATGACTTGTTCATTTTCTTGATTGCATGTTTGATATTCCTGCGGCAATGACAGGGGCGAGGTTCACAAGGTGGGGAGCCACGCTTGATTGGTCGTTAGAAATGATGTAAGCAGAGTGGAGTTTCGACCACAAACATCCGCACGAGGGAACCTGCAATGACCCAAGGACTTAGTTAGTTTGTGCATTTTGATTAAGATTTTTCGGTAGATGAATGAGCAGAATCCACTAATTGTGAGGACGTTATGAGTTTGGCGTTTATGATAGGTTAAATGAGGTAGACCTCCGGACGTAGAATCCTACATGGAGGAAGCCGCGAGGGACAGGGATCAAAGGGTTTGTTCTTTCATTTTAGAACTTCTAACAATTAATCTGTCCTAGACCTAGCCATAGGAAGGGAGGGTGTGAACGTCGAGTTTTTTTATTCCCTTGAAATGTCATCAAAAGGGCGGAGTCCTGTAGTGTAAACCCATGCCAACATAGGTTTTAAATGTGAATTTCAGCACTTTTAATAAACTAGGGTTCTGGGTTATAGTGTTGGGCCTCAAAAATTCATTTAATATAGAAACTCAAAGCAACTTGTGGTGAATGGATAACACAAGGGTAGTTAGGGGCATACCTTTGTCACACAACTGGAAGATGTAGTTGAACTTGAGCCTTCAAGGTTTCTTGTGCATGTAGAGTTCTTTTGCTTCTCAAGTCCCAAAATCAAGAGTGGAAAATGATGTGCCGATGAGCCCTATTTATAGACGATCGACCATTAATGATGGCATTAATTGTAGGGTCTTGAAGTGCGTGTGGTTGGTGAGGAATGCAAAAACCTGATGGGAGGAAGCTTTGGGGGAAAAGGTTGTGTAGGGAGATGAAGTGCATAAGCATTGTACGGAAAGTCCACTGTGGAAGGGCACATGGAGAATGTCATAAGGAAGGGAAAAATGGAGACGAAAGCCCACAAATGGACTTCCACCCATGAAAATCCACAAGGCAACCTCCGCAAACCAAAAAAGGGAGCATGACTTTTGTAAGGCAGAAACCCGCAATGAATTTTCTGTAAAACCTTGAAACCTTCTAAGACTTGGTTAAATGACTTGGTCAAGATAGATTTGGAAAATTTCAAGGTACATGATCAACCTAAGTCCAAAATAGGGGCAAAAAATTGAGGCAAAACATGGACCAAACTGGTGGAGGCAAAGCAAAAAGAGGGGGGCTCCTCCGTCTAAGCGAGGTATGTGTACAGAAGGTACAACACTAACCAACCAAAAATTGATATTGGGTTGGACATGTTCATTCTCACAGGGTCATCCTTGTGACTACAAAATTTTCCTAAGATAAATGAAAGTCTACATTAGAATGGATAGTTGCTATCTAGGGATTAGTGCATATATAAGAGTGATAATTAGAAAGATAGGTCAAACATATAGAGATACACACACATAGCAACAAGATAGAATTTTTATTATAGATATTTCTAGATAAAAGCTAGATAAATGGGCCTAACTTCATGCAACATTTCACCATTTGTCATCGTGTACATGTATGAGCATGCATGTTCCACCATTACATTTTTCCTTTCTTTGAGGTATGATTAAATCCTAAATGATAATATATCTTAAAGTATGTAGCATTCATTGATTTGTTCCAAGTCAAGAAGTTTCATGAAGGATAAACTATTAGGAAATATGTCTGAACCTTGCTCCTAATGTTAAAAATATAAAAAATGTAGTTTTTAAACTATTAAATAAAAAAGCTTAGTTTTTAGGCTATATAGTTGGTTTTTGGCCAAAATAAAAATTTGGATTTGTTTGAAATAATTTAAAAGATGCCCAATACATAGATATTTTTGAGCTCTAAATTTTTAAAAAGGGGCTCCAACAATATCTTGGATCAAAAGTTATGGCCTTTAGAAGTCAAGGGTATAAAAATATATGTCACATAAAAGAGCTATAAAAGAGAGTTACACTTGTTGACCATCTTATGATGTACATTGTGATATGACATAAGGTGTCTTTGATGGAGATAATGAAGCCGAAATATAATACATGAGTTGGTGAATGGATTATGATGAGTTTATGACACATAAATGGGATATACTATTTTTTTTACCTTTGGACTCATCTTGGGTTTTGGATAGGTTTCTAACTAGGGATTTGGATGCCACATTTTTTGAAACAACCTCGGTGTTCTACTCAGTAATATTTTCAAAATTTTCACCTAGAGTGAATAAATCATGATGTCATAACATATCAATAAAAAATTTCTTCCCATAATGTAAATTACAAGCATATTTGAAACAAAACTATTTCCAAGCTTCCATTACATTTCATTGTAATTTCACAAATCTTACCATAACATAGATTTCATATTAAATAAACTCAATTTTAACATTCAAGATTGCATCCTTCTATATAAATGGGTATATGATACATACATAGCTCTTTCGAGCTTCATTTGGCAATAGATATATAGATTGATCCTGATACTGCCGCAATGGTGTGTACCTTCTGGATGTCCTCACTCTTTGGTGCACACACACTAGCTATCCCTAATTTTGGTGCAAACATCTGCAAACCTCGGTCACCAACTAATGAGGAGAAGCATCACTCAAGTGCTTTTCCACCATCCACAAACTCAAATGCGGTCCCTCCCACATCTATCTCATATGGCAAGATGGCCCTACCCTTCCACAAAGAGATTGGTTGGTAAACCCCATAACAATAGCCTATCTAAGCTTAGTGTTGTGTCCTACATGTCTAGAATTTTGAAACCACAATCTAGGACTAGCATGCAAATAAATGGATCATGGTGAATTCACAGTGTAAATAGTGGCAACTTACACTACTTTGGCCAAAGTATTCTCACCCAGTACCTCAAGTGATAGTCTTCCTATTCACATACACTTCTGTAGCTCGGTTTGGATTATGACCATTCATATACGATGGTTCAGTAATTTCTTTCCATAGGTAATCCCTAACCTCATAAATAACCTATTCCCCTTTTCCCAAAACACTATGGTATTCCTACCAACAATGCCTAAGCACAAGTTACCCCTTTAATGGATAATCCCATCCTAGGTAAAACATATTAGCTACCTAGTCTATGAATTAGCTTTACATAGACAAGCTATTCACTTCAAAAGACAACCTATTCTCAAGTATATCTTTATAAACTAAAGTATAGCTACATAAGATTCATCTAATCATGGATTAAATATTCATAAATAACTAACTCCAATCAGTAGTCTATCACATATTAAGTGATTCTCACTCAAAATATATCCACATCAATGAATGAACTCAATCGAAGAATAATCATATCAATAGATGATTCCATTCAAGATTGTAATCTCTTTAGCATAGAATCTCGCCAATAATATGACTTCCTCTCAAGAGTGTAAAGTAGCTAATAAAGTATCAACTCTAACTCAATAGGTAATCCCACCTATGTCTCTTTATATATAGTATCTCATAAAATCAAGTGATTTACTTAATCACATAGGTGAGTCTCAACCTTATTATACCCTTATACTTGGTATAATAAATAATCAACAAATAGTGTATTCAAGTAGGTTAACCTAACCTATGTGTTCCAACAAGAACAACATACAACCCATCCAAGTAAGTTATTCTTAACCTGTTGGTTCCAATGGGTAATCAAGTAAATATTCCAACCTAATAGGTTAAACTTAACCTAATTTTTCAATATACCTCTCAACCCAAATAAGTTACTCCCAACCTAGGGTTTTATCTAGTAGCAAAACAATGGTCAAGTGATCATACAAGTATAGTTTATCAATGACTCATCCTATCATTTCCTCCAAACTGTTGATGTATAGCTAAACCTTATCATTCCTAAGGTTTTCCTAACATCAGAGCCAATAATGTCAAGTCACTTCATGACATTGATACATTTCACATAATGAATAACCCTTAAGCTATTCACTTTTAATCATATCTAGCAAACAATCTCTCCTATTACGGAGTAATTACAAGCACTACCATAGAAAAGCATAAAAAACTTCTTTTTCCTTTCTAAAGAAAATTCTATGTTTCCCTAGTGCAAGAAATATCAAGTAATTCAAACAAAGCATTCATAATTCAATCTTTCATAACAAAGAAAAATAAAGGAAGATTAGATCCTCATGCCTATAATATGCTTAACCAATAGATTGTCTTGCTGCTCAACCTTCCAAGCAGCAGCTTCCTAGCTTCACTTAGCTCTCTCAAGACAATACTACACTATAACTCCTTACTCAAACTATAATATGTACTCACAAGTTAACTCACATATCTCACTCAATAATTCATAGCTTTTAGAAATTGCAGCAAAATAAGTTTGCAAAAGAATGTGTTCCAAATAAGAGAGCTTGCTTCTCTATTTATATAACAAAAAGAGATATTGCATCCTACAAAAGAGGCATGCAAAATGACATCTTATTCCATGCAAATCGACTCACTCAACTTAGCTAAAAGGTGGTGAATAAGCAAAGAGTATACTCATAATAAAATGCCATAGACCGACCTCTATAATTGACAACAATTTAAGACTATTTCAATCTATACATGATCAAATGATGACAATCAAATTATTTCCAAAATTGTCTTCTACAAGAAATAGAACTTCATAATATGGCGCCAAGTATGCAACCTCTTCCTATTAATATTGGTGTAGTTATTCCAATTGATTTAGTCTACTGTTAATGGGAAACACCTTGCTATGTCGACTCAATCATGGTTTTGCTGAGTACAAAGGAAATATAAGTTGCTTTTAGCACACAAATAGTGCTTTGACTAATTCTTTCATTGTTGTTTACTTTTCGTATTCTCCAACATTCAAAAATACTAATGAGGTGGTTTACATTCTATTGCTTTGTGCGTTCTTAGCTAAGTGATTTTCTGATTAGATATTATAAATCCATTTCCATAGTATCGACTATGGCGCATTTACCATATCAACCTTGTTGCTGCATATTATATGGGGATCATAAAGTAGGGTTTGATATCAAGTTGGATACACAAACCTACTATGAAGAAACAATTGAATCCCTTAGTCACAAAATTGAAAACATGAGAATAATGTCTTGATCTCAAAGTGAAAGCCACATTGTGGCACTTTTTGATCACAAAATAGTAAAAACAAAGGATGCATTTGATGGTGAAAACCTCTTTGAGGTGTCGAATGATGAGGGATTCAATATTCCTAGATTAGTTCTATACATAATCAATAGTACTTGTAGGGAAATGTGATCTAGTAAATGTAGGAATGGATGAGGCACCTCAAAATTACCTTCTATGTAGAGTCACTTCTAGTTGAAGAGAAAAAGGATCTAGTAGCATTCATAACAAAAAGAAAGGTAAAATTTGTATGGAAATATGATGATATGCCTGGCCTTGATCCTAAAGTGGTCATCCACCATCTTGCGGTATATCCTGATGCTAAACTAGTGAAGTAGAAGCTGAGAAAGATGCATCCATAGATAGCATTGCTAGTCGAATTGGAATTATAGAAAATCATTGATGCAGGATTCATCAGAGCAATTGACTATCTAGAATGGGTTTCCAACCTAGTACTAGTCTCCAAGCCCATTAGGGACATCAGGATATGCGCTGACTTTAGGGATTTAAATAAAGCATGTCCCAAACATGATTTCCCATTACTAAACATTAAGATGATTGTAGACTTGACTGTTGGGAACAAGATGCTATCTCTAATGGATGAATTCTTCGAGTATAACCAAATCATGATCACAAAAGAAGACCAACATAAAACAAAATTTACATGTCTGTGGGGAACCTACTATTGGAACATGATGTCATTTGGTTTGAAGAATGTTGGAGAAACTTACCAGAGGGCCATGACACTAATCTTCCATGATATGATCCACAAAACTATAAAGGACTATGTGGATGTCATATTAGCCAAGTCAAGGAAATGAAAAGATCACATAGCAGTACTGGGGCCAATATTTGATAGGATCAAAGAGTAAAAGGTAAGGTTAAACCCTAAAAAGTGTGTCTTTGGCATGACCTTGGGAAAACTCTTGGGCTGCATTGTGTCATTGTAGGGAATTGAGATAGATCCAACTAAAGTCAAGGTGATCTTGGATATGGAGGCACCAAAAACATTGAAATAACTATGAGGTCTACTGTGAATGTCGACCTGATACCTACACAAACACAACAAAAAATCACACAATTATTCCATTATGCAAGTTAAATCAACATTCCCCATAGAATTCATTTGAAATGCACAAAACAAGAAATGAAAATTAATAACACAAATGAATACTATCAAATCCTATTTAATGCAAAAAACTCCTAATCCCATGGGGGAATTAATTCCATTTTGATGTGGACAATGGCCGTTTCCCAATCCCTTGTAAGCTTGAGTGATGATTTGATGAAGATTTGATGCTCCTTGGTTGAATTCTTGCATAACCTAGCTATGAAAATGTAAAGATGGATGAACAATGGATGAGAAAATTCAAAATATGAAGATAATGTCTTTGCTTGAAGTTGTGGATCCCAAATCTAAGTGAGAGCCTCTTAGTTATAGATGAGAATGATGGAGGATGAGGAAAAATGGATGAATGTGGGATAAAAGACCAACCCATAGCATTAAGCCACTTGTCAACATGTGAGTGGACAAAGGTGGAGCACATTTTGGTCATTGTGCAATTAAATGCAATTGGGTGGAATTTCAAAATGGATGAAATGACAAGTTGGAGGGAGGAGAAAATGAAGTTAATGCCACTTGGCTAAAGGAAAAAGGACATGTAAGAGGTTTAAATGCCTTGTTGGATGTACAAACCCTTTTAGAGGGATTTTTCAAATTTGGAGAATATTCCAACATTGATGCCTTTTTGAAAGTAATTGAAGACTTAATAAATCAATTAAAATGATATTCATGAGAAAGTTGCAAAATCTAGAGGATTTAGGTGATTAAGACTAAGATTAATCATGATTTGATTAATTAAGAGGGAGATTAGTTGATTTGACCATTTTGACTTAGATTTTTGGATTTATTTAAATCAAAATGAGAAGAAAATGAATTAGAATTAATTAAATAAGATTTTGATTTATTTAATTAAAAGGGGATGATGTTAGATTAAATCAAATAAAGATTGATTTATTTAATTTAATAGAATGAATTTAGAGATTTAATTAAATAAAATGAATTATTTAATTAAAGGGATACTATAGGATTAATTAAATAAAATGATTCATTTAATTAACAAGAGATAATGACTTAATAAGATAAAATTAATTTATTTAATTAAGAGATGAAATGTGATGAATTTAATTAAATAAAGATTACTTAATTAAATGACTAGTAAAGGGGATGATTCAGGACGAACCGGTATTAGTAATCGGGATCAGGTGTATAAGATCAATCAGTACATTTTACGTGTCTACATCTACAAGGAAGACTATAGTCTATTAGAAGGTTCATAGCACAACTAGCAGACAAGATTATTCCCTTTCCTTATCTACTTCACAAGGGTATCACATAAAAATGGGATGAGAAATGTGATAGAGCATTCAAACAAATCAAGGAGTATTTACTGAAACCTCCTTTCCTCATGCCACCAATACCAAACAAACCTATGATCCTATACATTTCAGCTACATTAGTGGCTCTAGGGGCTCTTGCTCAACACGATGAAATAGGAAAAGAGAGGTAAATTTATTATATCAGTAGGACTTTAGTGGGATATGAGCTAATTTACACATCCATTGAAAAGGCTTGTCTTGTACTAGTGTTTGCTTCATAGAAATTCAGACACTACATGCTCTCCCATCAAGTAAAGCTCATTGCTAAAATAGATCCACTAAAATATCTATTATCCAAGGCAACTCTCATAGGGAAAATGACTAAGTGGGTAATGATCCTGACCGAATTTGATATAAAATACGTAGACCAAAAATCCATCAAAGGGAAAGTCATTGTAGATCAACTAGTAGAGGCACCCATTTATGCAGAGAATCCATTGTTGTATGAATTCCCCAATGAGTTAGTGTTCCTCCTAAACACATAAAATCATTGGAAGATGTACTTTGATGGTTTCGCCACACAACATGGATTAGGGGCAAGTGTTCTTTTTATCACCCCATAGGGGGACTACATTCCAAAGTCATACCAACTATCTTTCCCATGTACCAATGAATTTTTTGAATATGAAGCTCTCATCACAGGGCTCAAAATAGCAGTACTTTGGAAAATTATTGCACTAAAGGTCTATGTGGATTCACAACTAATCATAAACCAAGTCAATGATGATTATTAGACCAAGGATGAAAAGCTCACTCCATACAAGAAGATGGTAGAAAATCTCAAGGATTTTTTCATCAATATCACATTTGAGTAGATACCCTGAAGGAATAACCGAGTAGTTGATGTTATGTCGACTATTGGGTCCTTGTTAGATATACCAAAGAATACTCTTAAATGTGAATTCTTCATACAACAACTTCTTTTTCCACCTTTCGAGGTACCTGAATCCGAGCTCGTATATGAAATTGTTGGTCTTAGTGATCCTTGGTATCATGATGTATTCACCTACATAAATAGAGGAACCCTCCTAGCTAACCTCACCTCAAACCTCAAGAAAAACTTTATAAAAACTTCATCATGTTTTTTTATCCTATGTGATACCTTTTATCGTAGAAGTATCAAGGGGACACTGTTACGATGCCTGAACCCTAAGGAAGCTTTGAGTGCATTAATGAAAGTACATGAAGGTATTTTTGGATCAAATTCAAGTGGTGTGACCTTGGAAAAGAAAATTTTAAGGATGGGTTACTATTGGCCTACCATGGAATGAGAAGCTCACCAGTATCATAAGAAATGTATGTAGTGTCAATAGCATGGGGACCTCATACATGTCCCAATTCAAGAACTTCAACCTATCATACACGACCTTTCTCGCAATGGAGACTCAACCTCATAGGGAAGATCACACCTACCTCATCCAATGGTCATAATTTTATCATTACCGCCACTAAGTATTTTACAAAGTGGGTTGAGGCAATTCCTATGGCCTATATTACAGGAAAGAAAATCTCCAAGTTCATCCTAAACTACCTTCTTTTTTGCTATGGTGTTCCACAAACCCTTACCTCAGATAATGGAGAACCTTTCAAAAACCAAGATATCCATGAGTTATGCCAATGATTTAATATCCAACACTGGTTCTCTACCCCCTATTACCCCCAGGGCAATGAAAAAGTAGAGGCCTTAAATAAAACCATCTTGAAAATTCTTAAGAAGAAGGTCTTGATGAAGTTTCCTGTGATTGTCATTTGCAACTAAAACCTTCCTTATGAGCCTATACAACCAGTATTCACATGCCTACAAGTACTACACCCTATTCCTAGTATATGGATCTGAAACAATCCTACCCATTGAATTCAAGCTCCCATCATTGAGAATATCCTTGCAAAATCTTATTACTAATGAGGAATACAAGGTGTCATGGTTGAATGAGGTAGAGCTACTAGATGAACGATGTTTGGATGCTTTGAATCATTTGTAATTTTATTAGAAACGACTCAATAGGAGCTATAATAAGATAAAAAATCGGTCCTTCTAGGTTGGAGAGCTTGTTCTAAAGGAGAATCAAAGGAATGTACCTAATCTAGAAAGCAAGGGAAAGTTTGAACCCAACTGGTTGGGACCCTTCATTGCCACAACAAGTTACAAGTTAGGAGCATATCAATTATCAACTCCTGAAGGCGAACCCTTGTAGGAGCCCATCAATAGCTCTCATATCAAAAAAAATTATGCCTAGGCTTGGATGGTATAAATCCAAAAACACAAAAAAAAAGAAGAAGCAAAAATACAAGTAAAATTAAAAAGGGATGGAAAATAGTAAAGATAAAATAATAGTCCTATAGTGAAAACCACTTCGGTGGCACTTTGGGCAAGCACCTTGGTGAAAACCTAGAAAATAGGTGCCTTGCATAAATAAGTGTTCTCCATCCACCAGTGGCTCTATTGGCTTATCATGCTTCACTTTCCATTGCATTCATCCTTTATCCTATTCTATCATATTCTTTCCATTACTTGTTCACGTTAGTATCATAGTTGGATATTAGGTAAGTATCATGTTCCCCTTTAGTACTACTTGGCACATTCCTAAGGTTAGTTCATCCTACCTATATCGAGGCAGTTTATTGCATCATGTTGGGGGAAATTTTCTATACTTGCATTGGATCGGGTTCATGTATATTCTTAAGGGTCTTTTGTAACATTAGAAAATTCAAAAACATTCACAAAATCCTTGAAAAATTAAAAAAAATCATAAAATTCAAAAATCCAAAAACATTCATAAAATTCAAAAATCCAAAAACATTCATAAAATTAGAAAATCTAAAAACACTCAAAAAATTGTAAGTCAAAATCCAAAACATCCAAAATCATATCAAAATCCCCAAAACAGGTCAAAATAAAAAAAAGTAAAAAAAATGGATGTCAAACTATGTTGTCTCTGAGCTTGAATGTAGGCAAGCCCATCATTGATGCACCCCTGATGCATTAGGTCAGTCCTTAGGACTCTTTTATAATAAATCAAGGCAATCCATCAAGTGTTCATATCTCATCAATAAATGGTTATAGGTCAAAGTTAGTCGAACGATGAGGTCTCTGTGTGTATAATGTAGCCAAGGATAATCATTGATCAACCCTTGAGGCCCTAGGTCACTCTCCTTAGGTTTGGTTCTTGGTCAAAATCTTGAAAAAACATAAAAAACATTCAAAAACTTGAAAACCAAAACATTTGTAAAACAACCCAAAATCCAAAAATAGCCTTAGAGCATTGCAAAAACTCCAAAAACATTGAAATATTCTAGAAAATGCAAAACCACCCATCCCATTTTGATTTCAATCACAATAAAATTTCATCCATAATAAAATTTTCATCATCTTCAACCTTTGGTAAAACAAATGGCAACAAGTGTGGCACTTCGTAAAGTGTAGGTGTAAATGTAAAAGTCTTAAGTCTAGATCATTAGGTAAACAAGCTGGTTAACATTTGTATCAATAGCCTATCATCCAATTAGTTTCTAAATTATCTGATAAACATGTCTTGGGATGCATCCTTCTGATAATGGACATTAACATCAGGCATCACCATAGTATTAGTCTTGGCTAGAGGTATGAAGAACATTGACCTGTTTGTTTATTTGATCTTTTCTTGTGATTTATCTTATTGCGCTCATTCCAATGGCCTCTCAGTGATGTCTATCAAAATAATTTAGAGAGAAAGGAATGAGGCATTGATTGTTATCTTTCATTTTCCCTGCTTGTTAGATATTCTTGTGATATAACCTTGGTGAAAACTTGCTTTGTTAGATGTGTATGGAAGGTGTTTTGGGAAACTTCTTGACTATTGCATTGTTAGGTTATGCCTCTCTGTTTTTTGGTCCAAGACATTCAAAACTTCTAAAGTACATCCTAGTGAGGTTTTCATAAGTCAGGTCTGAACAATAATACTTCTATCTATTTGTTGAGTCAAATTCCATCACACTAGATACAATGTCATCCCAGTTATCCATACCTTGATGCATCGTGTTTATGTTTTTTTATAAAAAATAAGGAATAATATGCCATTAATATCCCAATCCTTGAAACAATAAAATATCTCATCACCATATCTAATAAAGTCTCAATGAATCATAGACTTGTTGGACTTCTGAATCAATCTCACAATTAGTCATTAATCCATCTTATTCTTCTATCTTTTTTTTGCATTAACACAGTATCATGAAACTCAACAAAAATAACAAAGCATCCATCCTACATCGACAAACCATTAGCAAACATACAACTTGCATACTCATAGAATGCCATTATAATGGGAAATACAATCCATTTCATTTGCATTATCATTATCATTTAAGTTGGTTAGGATAATATAGATTTTTTATTCTAAGCATCTTAATCCATTTCATTTGCATCATCATTATCATTTAAGTTGTTTAGCATAATATAGATTTATTATTCTAAGTATCTTATAGTAATCATCCATAACATCCATATAATAAAAATGACATGCATACATCTCATAGCATTAACATCCTACATCATCATGACATGGCATATAGAAAAAGATACTAAAAAAGAATGTAAATCATCCAACATATTTGCATCCATGTCATACATCAGATAAATCCATAACATCGCACCATAAATCATGAACATTGCATCATATGCATAAATAAGAGTATGTACATCCATGACATATCATGTGCATCCATACATACATAAATCATGAAATAAAAGAGACATCACATCATAACCGACACATCGAGCCACCCCTGCATAGGTTATAAAAAGTCGAAAAGTCATGATACATGTCACGTCTCATACTTTGATACTGTTTTGACCATGACTTTGTGGGATTTATTATATGAATTATGATACGTGTTAGAGCAATATAATATAATACAATTCTTTGGTGTATGGAATGTAGGAAAATAATTGTTTTCTTTCAGGATTATGAGTGCATTTTATTTTAAAATGATACAAAATAGGAGTGTAGATTTAATTATTGCTTAAACTTATATTTCTATATTGGTTACTAATACACTTTCGTTTTTGCACGCCTGAGTGCATTTGAGTGGCAGGTGATCGAAGGCCAAGAATGTGATTGAGGAAAAGAAGGTTAGCTTCCCGAACAGGGTAAAAGAGGAGAAGCTCTCGATCACGCACACACCACTTAAAAATCATGTAGTTGCATTAGGCCATATCTGTTTTCAATGTGATTGTTTGAAATTGATTACATGGTTTGAATAAGTGATTGATTTGAACAAAAGAAAAATATATATATACATAAAAACAATAGCATAGCAAAATTAAAATATAGTTTACTTAACCATAAAAATTGTGAAAAGAGCATGGTTTATTTTATTTAACTTATCCCATTTATTTTTATGCAATAAAAAGGAAAATCTGATTTAAAAATAGGAAATTAAAGATAAAGTGAAAATATTATGAATGAAATAATTTGCATAATATAAAGTGGAGATATCTTTGTTTGCATATGGTTATTTTTATTTTTATCAAAATTGAAAGGAGTGAACAGCCCCGAGAGAACTTTGGGCTCTAGAAATTTTTCCTTAAAACCAACAATGCTGTTGGCATGTGGCAATCTCTGGAATTTGCATGAAAAATTCATCTGTCATTTGGAAATACTCTGCATGATCCTCGAAAAGAGGAATAAAGCTTTAAGAGAGAAAAGAGAACATTCATTCAGAGATATCCGAGAGCTCTGGAAGAAGGCGACAGGGGGGTAATACTGGGCATCTGCACTGGAGAAAATTGCCAGGTTCTTTTCCATACTTGTTTTTCAATCAGTTTAAAATTACAGCAAGAAAATTGAAGAAATGAAATGCTTCAATCTATGAAATGATTACAGATATCTGAGAAATCTTTTCCAATTTTATTTTTGAATCTGGGTAATAGTTTACTTCTCATTGTTGCATTATAGAAAGAATACCCAATCTTTTCTTCCAGATTAGGGTTACATTCAGTTGCGAAAGCTGTAAATTATTAAACTGCTCTCAATTATATATGAAACCTACATAAATATATATATATATACATATATATATATATATATATATGCACAGGAATCTGTATTCCCATGCATATATACATAAATATATATATATGCATACAATTTTGCATAAAACACTGTCATCTGAAATAAATTCGAAATGCCTTTTGAGATAAATTTGAATGCAGTATAATACTGGGCAAAATGTCTCTAAATGTCTTTTTTTTTTGAGTTATGAAATTGTTATACACAGGAATAAGGAAAGGGATTTAATCCCTTGTCCTCCCCATGGGAAGGACGTGGTTCTGTGGGGAGGCTCGTGCCCTCCACAGGCCGTGGCCTGTGGAGGGGGTGCGAGCCCCTCACAGCCCACCCCCTCCCCATGGGAGGGGCAAGGGCTTCCTATGCCCTTATGTGCTCAACGCCAGTAAGAAACCCTGTAAAATGTTTATATTCTGTGTGCACAGCCAGAGAACTTATGAACAGTTATTAAAAGAAAATCAGTATTTCTTTCTTTAAAATTTACACTCAGTTGTATATGAATTTTTATATACCTATATATATCCATACATATATATACCAAAATGCAAGTTTGAAAAGGAAAACCATTTCCAGAAAGTGATATGATCTTTGTCAAAAATACACAAATATCTTAGAAAATTTAAACCTGGAACAAGAACAGTAGTATCTCTGAGAAACCATGTAAACTGAAAATCTTCTTGATTTCTTTGTCATATACTTACATACAGAAGTACATTCCTGAGTAAAGGTATACAATATAAAATTCAAATGCAAGTTTTTCTTCCAAACCTCTGTTATTCTGAAAGAATTGCACTGTTTATGTATATTACTAATATTCAGAAACCTGTATTAAAATTAAGAGTTGCACTTTCAGTCAGCTTGAATTTGGAAAGAATAGAAGTACATACTGAAATCAGAAAACACTGTTGCATACAAACAAATTAATTAAATTTTTCTAATAGTACACTGATAGTATTATGACATACATGTTCTTCTTTAAAAATAGAGTCTTTTACCAAATCAGAAAAGAATTACTTACAAAAGAGTAAATGAAATCTTTCTACTGAACTTACAATTTTTCTTTCAACGGATGTTATGAAATTCTCATTAGAAATTCTTTTAGAATCAATTGGATGCATGAAACATGTAAGAAAATGCACAACTTTCTGCGTTTGTATTTATTCACACTTTACTTTTGGTAACTTCCGGGACAGAATGCCGAAGGTGGACCTACAGAGACGGTAGTATTACCTTTTCTAAACTACCATTTGCTTGTATTATTTTTGCTTGGCCAAGCACTTGTACCATTGAAATAGATGGATTTGTTTTAAAAGCCTAGAAACATATATGTATTTGAGTCTCTGCCACCTCCTGTTGCAAGAAATGTGTTTTTCTCATGTTAGAAATGCATATAGGCACCAGGCATGCATCGAGAGTTCCCTCCTGTTTTACTGTGTCGGGTTGCTAGGCTCCTTTATGCAGGGTCGGGGATTTCTTCGAGTTAGGAAGGAACCCGGGGAAGTCTTGTACTTCGTGGTTGGGCAGAAAAGGCGCCTGAATCACACTCTTGGCCCCAGCTCGCAAGCAGACCGATGGTGTCACGACAGTTGGAGGTTCCAAGTTTCTTTTGCTATGGATGTACTTGTGTATTATTCTGGATTGGCTTGTGAAGCCCATTATAAATGTATATGTATTTAACATTCTTTAATGAAACTTTGAAATAGAAGTATGGCTTGAAAGAATCTAATGTAACATTGATTTGAGGAAATTAAAGTTTTATGACTTAGCATAGAAAAGATGTTTCTATTGGAGTTGTTGATTACTTCCGAGTATGGTTGAATATGTATATGAGATAATTCATTGATGTACTTATGCTTTGTATAATCTTGATGAATTACATTGTTATTACATGAAATGCAATTTAAATTCTCTTTTATTGAGCTCATTTTGGAAGTTTTTATGAATAATATTAATTACTGGAAAACCTTTTTGAAACGGATTGAATGATTGAAAATGTTTTTACTTTTAATTTTCGGAGCGCTACATCTTGGTATCAGAGCCATAGGTTCAACACTCGGACCTTAAGACTTCTACGCTATAGGTTGCAATGTGAACCTGTTGATGACCTAAATTTCTAAGAGCATCGAGTGAATTAGCACCCTATCTTGGGTCGAAGATTTCTTTGATGGGTTGGAACCTCAATGAGTCTTGGATGTTTAAGTTGAGAACCAAGAAGATTAGACATGGTATGACTATATTAGTTGAGAGTACTCATCAGTTTAGTGGCATTTTCAAAAGAATCCTTAGTAGGAAAATGTCATGGTCGAAGCAAGGATTGGAGATTGTACCTTTAAAAAGGGTTGAGATATTGTGATGGATATATCTGAGCCAAGATGGCTAAGACATGATGACAACCCGTGAAGTGATGATGTAGAATAGAGAAATATTGAGAAAAGAGGTCTCTTTGAGGACATAAAGGGCGAATGACTATGATCTAAAAGGTTAAGTTACAAGGTTACTAGAGGTAAAAATAAAATATGCATATATTAAGACAAGTAGAAAGAACAATCACCTACGACCATTAATGATTAGATGATGCTTTAAGGAAGAAGAGAATCCAAGAAGGATGTCTGCAATGGTAAAGGTATTTGATTATGAGTAAGCTGATTTTTAGGTGATGTTTGTTCTTTCCTAATCGGGATGTGTGTATGATCCTTGTGATCTTTAGTAAATACAAGTTAAGCCTCCTTAGGAGTCTTCGATATGGTCCTAGGAGAAAAATTTTGTTCAGATAAGTTATCATTGTCAGCCTTATTGACAGGGCATGAGTTTTGATCTTGTGAGACCTTATGAGTCCTATATGCTGGATTTATATAAATGATATATTTATGAATATGCACTTTGCATATATTGTGCGAGTAATGCACTCTGTTAATTTATATTTGGTGTGAGGAATGCATCGTGTGAGTTAGGCACTTTGCATATATATATATACATGTATAATGTGCGAGTAATGCACTTATGATTGTCTATGGTTAGTGCGAGTAAAGCGCTCAAGCTTGTTCTTCATATTATGTTAGAGATGGTATACTTACCTTGTGTGAGTGACGCACTTGAATAATTTTTGTTTTCATATCCCGTGTGTGTGTGTTTTGGCATATTTATTTGTGCGAATGAGAACTTCAGGTAATTAATGTGTGAATGTTGTAGTAATGCGTTATCCATATGAATGGTGTATATCTATAAAGTGGGAATTGGTAATTGCTTTTCATTGTGAATGAAGCATTTGGATACCTTGGGTTGTGGATGTTCGCTAGTGTTTGACCATGTGTGTCATTACATGGCGATTGAAGTTCCCTTGAAAGGAATGCAATTTTTGTTGTTTGGCATCTTCAACGATGTTGGATGATGAAGTAGAATGGATCTCTTGTTTTGTGTGACTGGGTCTTAGATGACTCACTGTACACTATGATTGAATGTGCTCTCTTACTTACCTCGGATTTTGAAACCTAGGTATGGTTGGGTATTGTACTCCCTCTCTGATGACTAGAGTTAGTCACATAGTTCATATGTTATGTAACTTAAAAAAAAAAAAAATTGATATCTTATTTATTTATTTACTCATTTATTTTATTGTTTTTGTTCAATTTATTGAATGGCGTGTAGGCCAAAGTTGAATTTTTATTTATGGGCATGAGTAAGTATAGCCATCAAATTTTCGATACTTATTTATCTTGCGACCATTATGGTCATGTGTGAATTATTGTTGAAATGGTGCACATTTTATGCCTTATTGTTGAAATCGACTTTTCTTTTCCTTGGATTTGATTTAATTTTTCTAAATGGTGGCTATGCTTGAATGTTTTAAATTGATGGTCAAGTTTCATGTTATGTGCTCTATCATGTCCATGATGGACCTCTGATAGATTGTATGAGGGGGTATAATACAGAGAGTGCTTCAGTTCCTGGTATGTATGTTGATAGAATTACGATAGATTGAATTCCTTAATACGCTGTCTGATACAAGTATTTAATTTTGAAATAATAGGAAAGTTTTGAACACTGGTGTTGCTATGGGCCTATTATTTTTGTATATCTTGTTGGTATTACTATATGAGAGGACACCGTGTCTAGATAGTACAAAGGAAATTTGAGAACATGCTTTATGGATTGATTCCTAAGTATATCCCTTGAGTTTTGAGAAAAACTTGTTTTGGTATGATGATATAATAGGTAGTGGTAGGAGGATGTTAGTTGAGAAAGCAAAGTGGTTGTGTAGTAAGCTTCAATTAAGGTGGATGTAATGGAACACAAATGGAAAGTAGGGAGGTGTTGCAGGTGGTGAAAGGGTAGAGCAAAGAAACACTTTGGCAACATGTATTGTTAGATCATAAGAAGATATTTTAGGATGGATAAGGGCATAGGAATGGAAATTCCTCATAGCTATGTATTAATTAATAAAATGTAAGATGTTGTGGTAACATAAAGTTTGAATGGAAGAATGAAAGACTAAAATGACAATATAATAGTAATGGAAGTTGAAAGGAAGGAGAAACCCTTGAGACAAGAAGAATAGCGTGGAATGAGAAGAAAAAGGTAAGATTGGAAATGTTGATTGAAGTTTGATATATAGAATGTATTATTAAAAAAAAAAAAAGGGGGATAATAAAAGTGTTGTAGAACTAAAAATGGATAAGGAAGTTACATAAAGGTATTCTAAACTAGAAGAAACCAATAGTTGGTAATGGAAGTAAAATAAGGATTGATTAAGGAATAAATAATAAGTAAGATGTAAAAGATGAAATAAATGAAGTATAATTCAAAGGAAGATAAAGGGCACTAAATATAAGAAGAGAAAGTTCAAAAATCAGAATTGTCAAAGGAATGGATTGCAAGTGACCTAGTCTCAGTATAGTCGGTGTGCACGATGGTTAGTTTGGACCTCGTTGGAGCACCTTTGCAGTTGTTTTTCTATTTGTAATTTATATGTGAAGTAAATAAATTGGATAATAATAGATAATCTTGGTTGAGCCTTCTCGAAGGCAGGAAACCTAAGAAGGGATGTTTTAAAGGAAAGAATGTTCATTATGGTACTAGACTTTGGGAAAGTTGATGATTGAGGATATGGGTCTTGTAGAATCCACGAGATTTTTGAAGAACAAAAAGTTGAGATGCCTTAAGGGGCCTTCAATGGTAAGGATGTTTAGATAAGTTTTCTCGACTTGTCTTGCAGACAAGGTATGAATGATTGATAGGGTGGATCATGTATGCCTGATTGTTTTTCTTTTAGTAAAGGTACTTACATGTGTATTATATGAGAATGGTGCTTGTGCAATAATGCACTTCTCATGCTTTGTGCAATGACACTTCTGTATGGGTGTTTGTACTCATAGCATAGAAAATTGTTTCCTTAACTATACTGATACTTATGCTTGAACGAGAAATGTTCTCTATACTTATACTAATGAGAGTGAATAAATTCTTAAGCTCGAAAGATGTGATGTTATTCTTGTAAGCTCTGGTGCAAGAGCTATTTGTTACTTGGATATAATTGAATGGTAGCAATACCATATGTGTGGTGTGCATGACTGGCACACTTAGCAGGATTCAGGGGGTGGTGCTAGCGGAGCCCACTAGGGATTCTGGGAGGCGCAACGTTAAGTTGTGGAACCATGATATTGTGGATTGCAGGGTCCATTGGGACCAATATTCGATGGATAATACCACCTAGGAAAATACAGATGACATTAACAGATCTTTTCCTCATTTGAGGTTATAGCTTACTTTTCTTTTTATGCATATTGTGACTATGATACACTGATACTTCAAACTCTATTGTGTGGATTTGCTTTTAGACATCGAGACGATGTCTCTTCCCAAGTGGGGAAGGATGTCACGTCTCATACTTTGATGCTGTTTTGACCATGACTTTGTGGGATTTATTATATGAATTATGATACGTGTTAGAGCAATATAATATAATACAATGCTTTGGTGTATGGAATGTAGGAAAATAATTGTTTTCTTTCAGGATTATGAGTGTATTTTATTTTAAAATGATACAAAATAGGAGTGTAGATTTAATTATTGCTTAAACTTATATTTCTATATTGGTTACTAATACACTTTTGTTTTTGCACGCCTGAGTGCATTTGAGTTGTAGGTGATCGAAGGCCAAGAATGTGATTGAGGAAAAGAAGGTTAGCTTCCCGAATAGGGTAAAAGAGGAGAAGCTCTCGATCACGCACACACCACTTAAAAAACATGTAGTTGCATTAGGCCATATCTGTTTTCAATGTGATTGTTTGAAATTGATTACATGGTTTGAATAAGTGATTGATTTAAACAAAAGAAAAATATATATATACATAAAAACAATAGCATAGCAAAATTAAAATATAGTTTACTTAACCATAAAAATTGTGAAAAGAGCATGGTTTATTTTATTTAACTTATCCCATTTATTTTTATGCAATAAAAAGGAAAATCTGATTTAAGAATAGGAAATTAAAGATAAAGTGAAAATATTATGAATGAAATAATTTGCATAATATAAAGTGGAGATATCTTTGTTCGCATATGGTTATTTTTATTTTTATCAAAATTGAAAGGAGTGAACAGCCCCGAGAGAACTTTGGGCTCTGGAAATTTTTCCTTAAAACCAACAATGTTGTTGGCATGTGGCAATCTCTGGAATTTGCATGAAAAATTCATCTGTCATTTGGAAATACTCTGCATGATCCTCGAAAAGAGGAATAAAGCTTTAAGAGAGAAAAGAGAACATTCATTCAGATATATCCGAGAGCTCTGGAAGAAGGTGACAGGAAGGTAATACTGGGCATCTGCATTGGAGAAAATTGCCAGGTTCTTTTCCATACTTGTTTTTCAATCAGTTTAAAATTATAGCAAGAAAATTGAAGAAATGAAATGCTTCAATCTATGAAATGATTACAGATATCTGAGAAATCTTTTCCAATTTTATTTTTGAATCTGGGTAATAGTTTACTTCTCATTGCTGCATTATAGAAAGAATACCCAATCTTTTCTTCCAGATTAGGGTTACATTCAGTTGCGAAAGCTGCAAATTATTAAACTGCTCTCAATTATATATGAAACCTACATAAATATATATATACATATATATATATATATATATATATATATATATGCACAGGAATCTGTATTCTTGTGCATATATACATAAATATATATATATGCATACAATTTTGCATAAAACACTGTCATCTGAAATAAATTCGAAATGCCTTTTGAGATAAATTTGAATGCAGTATAATACTGGGCAAAATGTCTCTAAATGTCTTTTTTTTTGAGTTATGAAATTGTTATACACAGGAATAAGGAAAGGGATTTAATCCCTTGTCCTCCCCATGGGAAGGATGCGGTTCTGTGGGGAGGCTCGTGCCCTCCACAGGTGCGGCCTGTGGAGGGGGTGCGAGCCCCTCACAGCCCGCCCCCTCCCCATGGGAGGGGCAAGGGCTTCCTGCGCCCTTATGTGCTCAACGCCAGTAAGAAACCCTGTAAAATGTTTATATTCTGTGTGCACAGCCAGAGAACTTATGAACAAGTTATTAAAAGAAAATCAGTATTTCTTTCTTTAAAATTTACACTCAGCTGTATATGAATTTTTATATACCTATATATATATATACACTCAGCTGTATATGTATATATATATATCCATACATATATATACCAAAATGCAAGTTTGAAAAGGAAAACCATTTCCAGAAAGTGATATGATCTCTGTCAAAAATACATAAATATCTCAGAAAATTTAAACCTGGAACAAGAACAGTAGTATCTCTGAGAAACCATGTAAACTGAAAATCTTCTTGATTTCTTTGTCATATACTTACATACAGAAGTACATTCCTAAGTAAAGGTATACAATATAAAATTCAAATGCAAGTTTTTCTTCCAAACCTCTGTTATTCCGAAAGAATTGCACTGTTTCTGTATATTACTAATATTCATAAACCTGTATTAAAATTAAGAGTTGCACTTTCAGTCAGCTTGAATTTGGAAAGAATAGAAGTACATACTAAAATCAGAAAACACTATTTCATACAAACAAATTAATTAAATTTTTCTAATAGTACACTGATAGTATTATGACATACATGTTCTTTAAAAATAGAGTCTTTTACCAAATCAGAAAAGAATTACTTACAAAAGAGTAAATGAAATCTTTCTACTGAACTTACAATTTTTCTTTCAACGGATGTTATGAAATTCTCATTAGAAATTCTTTTAGAATCAATTGGATGCATGAAACATGTAAGAAAATGCACAACTTTCTGCGTTTGTATTTATTCACACTTTACTTTTGGTAACTTCCGGGACAGAATGCCGAAGGTGGACCTACAGAGACGGTAGTATTACCTTTTCTAAACTACCATTTGCTTGTATTATTTTTGCTTGGCCAAGCACTTGTACCATTGAAATAGATGGATTTGTTTTAAAAGCCTAGAAACATATATGTATTTGAGTCTCTGCCACCTCCTGTTGCAAGAAATGTGTTTTTCTCATGTTAGAAATGCATATAGGCACCAGGCATGCATCGAGAGTTCCCTCCTGTTTTACTGTGTCGGGTTGCTAGGCTCCTTTATGCAGGGCCGGGGATTTCTTCGAGTTAGGAAGGAACCCGGGGAAGTCATGTACTTCGTGGTTGGGCGGAAAAGGCGCCTGAATCACACTCTTGGCCCCAGCTCGCAAGCAGACCGATGGTGTCACGGCGGTTGGAGGTTCCGAGTTTTATTTGCTATTGATATACTTGTGTATTATTCTGGAATGGCTGTGAAGCCCCATTGTAAATGTATATGTATTTGACATTCTTTGAATGAAACTTTGAAATAGAAGTATGGCTTGAAAGAATCTAATGTAACAATGATTTGAAGAATTAAAGTTTTATGACTTAGCATAGAAAAGATGTTTCTAATGGAATTGTTGAATTCTTCCGAGTATGGTTGAATATGTATATGTGAAAATTCATTAATGTACTTTTTCTTTGCAAATAATCTTGATAAATTCCAATGTTACTATTTATATACATAAAATGCCAATTTAATTCTTTGTTTTTATTGAGCTCAATTTTAGAAGTTTTATGAATGATGTTAATTACTTGGAAATCCTTTTATACTAATTTGAACAAATTGAAAATACTCTTAATATTCGGAGCGCTACAGTCTCAAAGCAATAATCTAATGGAATGTCCAACATCTCCTAGTCTATGGAGATTCCTAACTCATAATCAAATAGTTCAATAGTGAATATCAAACCAAGGATGAAAAATGGATAGTTGATAACTTCAAAGAATATTCCACATCCATCCAATTTGAGTAAGTACCTCACCTTAACAATAGAGCAATAGATATCATGGTCACCATTAGGTTCCTCCTCGCCATGCCATAAAATAATCACCATTATGAATTCTTGGTCAAACACCTGCTAGTTCCTACATTTGATGTCCTTGACACTAAGCTTGTATTTGATATTGTTTATCCCCATTCTCCTCGATAAAATGATATTTATGCCTACCTCTATGACCAAATATACCACCTAACCTATCACACGCCCAATGCAAAACTATTATCTAACAGTCATCCTGCTTCATAATACTAGGCAACATATTACATTGAAAGAGATTTGATGGTACCCTGCCATGATGCCTAAAATTGAAAGAGGCTCTTCTCACACTCAAATAAGTTCATAACAGTATCTACAATGCCTACACTAGTGGTATGGTCCTGGCAAAGAAGATCTTGAGAATAGGTTATTACTAGCCTATAATATTGTTATCTCCCAGAAATGCACCCTAAGCAAAGTTATGAAAACTGAGCTTTCTGGAGAAACATGGGATCATTTCAAGGCTGTGGGTCACCTGAAGTTGAAATGAACCTCCGGAGAAGGTCGGCTTCCTTTGTGCTATCACCTAAAAACTACTTATTTTGAAAGGAAAAGGGAGAAGGAGAATGCATAAAAATGAAAATTAAATCCTATGGTGATGCACCAAAATGACAGGAACAATGAGATACTTTGATTACACTTGAATATTGATGATGGGTATGGGACTGCACAACAAGATTCTATAGATTATGCATACAAACAGGTTCGACATGCACACACTTTCAAGAAGGAAAAACAGATTTTCACAAATTAAAAGCTCATGTGCAATTGAGTAAACATAGTTTGTAACCTACATAATACTACTTTTGCAAAGAAAGGCATGCTAACATGAAACAAAGCTATAAGGAAAAGAAATATTTCACTAAGTAGCTTGATGAATCACTTAAAAATGCACAATACTTCACAAGAACTAGAAGGCAAAAATGAACCATCAATGGTAACCAAGGTAAGTTTTATATAACATGCTCCAAAATGAGTTACATAATTCTACTAATCCGAGAGAGGACTGTAGAAGTCACAGACTTCAGAAAAAGAATAAGGAAAACTCCTTTACAAAGAGGCAAAAATGCCTTATATACAAGAGTGTGTCGGCCCCTCTGGGCTTACAAAAATATCTCCCTTCGGGATAAATCTCCCTCAGATTTTTTGCATGAAATTAATGTTGCATTCAAGTGCGTCCCTATTGTCCATGTCGGTGAAGAGTTGTTCCCAGGAGAAGCCTTCAGATCTTTTGCAGCTACCGCATTCACTTATGGTCCTCCTGTCCATCTTTGAATCCTTTGTCGAGCTGCTTTGAATGCTTCAGAGCTCAGAGCAGAGCCACGTCGTGTTCCCCATGTTGATCCTCTTGGCACCAGTGAAGCTGCCAATGGTCTGCCTATAGCTTCCCTGGATTGGTTGAACAGATGCCACACAAGCTGCTTCGGGTGGTCAAAGCTCTTCATCAGAATCGCATCTCGGTGAAACACTTCTACGCCCCTCTACGACTATCAGCATAGAAAACAACTATCGCTGAGAGTTCTCATCGAGCCACAAAAGTTATATCGCAATCGTCTTTGTCATCGCTTAGAACAACGGCAAGACATCGCTTTTGGCAAGATGCTATAGCAAGCCCTTCAGGAGTCATACCGACATCGCCATTTCATTGGAAAATCCATCGCTGTCGGCCAGAGATTACGTGTTTGGGAAGACCTTATATCGAGCCCCTCCTCTCTCGGTGAGCACATCCATGTTGGCAAGACCCTACCGAGTTGGCAGGACCTCATAGCGATGCCAGATCTTTCTCCCCGGGCTCATTTTGTATGGGCCAGACCCTACCGAGTTGGCAGGACCTCATGGAGAGCTCATTTTATTTACCCCGAGCTCACTTTTGTTTCGGTGGGACCCTATCTTGGTCGGCAAGACCTTTTGCTGAATTCAAAATTTCCACTGAGACTCCCCTACGAGGACCACCATTCCATGTCGGCGAGACAACTCCCTTTCGTTGAGACATCATACCGAAGGGGAAACCCTTCAGCGAAACCTCCACACTTCAGCTAGACCTCCCGGTGAATACAAGTATTTCTCCCTGAGCTGCTTCCACCTCGACAAGACTCCTCCTCCTTGTCGAGACCTTATGGCGAAAGTAGACCACTCACCCCGAGCTCGTTTCGTTTCGGCCAGACCTCGTTGTGATCCCCTTTCTGTCGATGGGACTTCTTCCCGAACCCATTATCTTTTGGCGATCTCATTTCATTTCGAGGAGACAAGCTTCCTTCGCCAAGAATTTTCGCCGATTTCCATTCCTTTCCCCGCGACCTCCTCTTGACGGTAGGACATCTCCCTGAGACCACCGTCTTACGCCGAAGGCATCCAGTCTCAGTAAGACATTACTGCGGTCACCAAGACATCTCAGCGAGCTCCACCTATTTGCCCGAGCCCACTTCATTTCATTGAGACCCCGTTCGATCGGCAGGATCTTATGCCGAAGGCAAAATCCTTCGTCAAGCTCACTATCGGTGAGACCCCCTTTCTGTCGGTGAGACTTCATGCTGACGGCAAAACCCTCTTCGGTGAGACTCTATGGTCGCTGGGACCTCACAACGAGCTCCTTCTTGTCTCCCCGTCGCCGGCCTGGTGAATAACTGTTGGTGTGACTCCCACCGGTCGGAAAGACCTCACAGCAGGCAGCAAGACCTTATGTCGAGAGCTCCCTGATGAACAACTATCGACATGACCCTTTACAAGCGGAGAGATACATGAAAACTCCTGGTGACCTGAAAGTCCTGGCGACTGGTTTATTCAACCACATAGAACACACTGCTAGTCAGCAAGACAGCAGGAGGGTCTTGCTGACTTTCCTCTCTAATAAGTTTTGTGCCAAAACTGATTGAGGCATGCTTTTCAACTGAGCTCCTTGTGAAATGTCATCAGATGCATGACCTAACCCTCGATGTAAATGTCCCATTTGGCCCTTGTGAACATTTGAAACATAATTCATCCTGCCTGATTGAGCTTGTAGGTGAAAATTGTGTAACAAATATAACATGATGCATGTCAATACATCAAAGATTATTTAGCCTATAAAAAACATGGAGATCTAGTTCACACCATCACAAGCATTGCAACCTATTACTACTCCTTGGCCATTTTCACATTGGGGTCTCAATATTGTTGGTAAGATTCATCTATCCTCATCTAGTGGTCACAAATATAATATAGCTACCACTAAGTAATTTTTTGAATGCGTCAAATTTATTCCCCTTGCCTACACTATAGGCCAAAAATATCCAAATTCACTCTCTATTAAATTATTTATTACTATTGTATTGCTACCACCATTGTCATCAACAATAGTAAATCCTTCAAAAATCATGACCTCCTCACTCTTTGTGAGCATTTCTATATCCATCATTAGTCCACTCCATATTACCCCCAAAGTAACAGTTAAGTGAAGGCATCTAACATGAACTTGCTCAAAATTCTTAAGAATATTTTCCTAATGCTGGTCATGATTGGTACATCCAACTTAATCTTGTCCTAGGGCTTATCACACTAGTATCCACACACCCACTGGTGCAAATCCATATTCTCTAATCTTAAACTTTGAACCTATCTTACCAATTGAAATTAAATTACATTCATTGCATGTCTAGATGCACTGGAGCTACTTGATGAATGATGCTTCAATGCCTTAAATCATTTTCATTCCTATTAGAATTTTCCTTATCATAGTTACAACAAGAAAATCAAAGTTCATGAGTTTGAAATTAGTGACCTTATGCTCAAGGAAAATCAAAGGAACCTTTAGGACTAACACACGAAAGTGAATTTTGAACCCAATTGGTTAGGACCATATATATTCATTGCTAAATCTAGATCCAATGCTTATCATTTAGCCACACTTGACGATCAAGAGTTTGAAAAATCCACTAACATAGTGCACCTCAAGTGATTCCATGCTTATTCCATGGAATGACCCAATTAGAAAAATACAATATTTTTAAAAAATTTGACAAATATTAAGAAATAAAAAATAATCAAAAAGGTAAAGAGAAGAATTGTCCTCTAGTGAAAACCACTCCTTGTGGCACCTTGGACAAGTATGGTGAAAACCTACGTGCAAGCATCGTGTGTAATAAACTAGCTATTTTATCTTTTATATCTTTGTCTTTCACCCATCCATCCCCATTGCATGAACAAAATCATCAACCTCCCTTGATCCATTTTGTGATTTTTCCATTGCCTTGAACCATCAAGCTATCCTCTCCAACATACTAAACCTAGCCTACTATTGCACATGAATGTGGGTAGGCTTTTCCCATATTGGTTTTAGTATACCAACCTCTCTACAATGTAGCTTGTCCTTGCCTTGGTCCTCTAATTTTTATATAATATTTGGAAAATACAAGCCTTATTGAAGCCCCAACACCATTCATGCTACCATAAACTCACCTATCATATCCATCTTTGTACTATAAATTTTCCCCATTCGACATTGTCTATATCAATCATGTATTTTGTACCTTGCAAGATACCTTATTCTATATTAGGCTTAGGAAATTGTATCCTAATTTGAGAAATGTTTTTGATACATTACTTCTTGCTCAGTTAATACCTAGGATGGATTCCCTAATCCTAAGCTTCACACACTATCCTAAAATTGATCTTGCAAACTATCTTAATCCTAAACTTTACATGTAATCTCTAACCTCAAGCTTTATACACTATCCATCAAGTTAAGCTTATACATTATCCTAAAACAAAGCTTTTACCTTCTCCTAAAACTAAGCTTTTGTGCTATCCTTATCCTTGAACTTTACAACCTTGCAACAATGACAACATCATGTAGGTCTCAACTTGCAAACTAGACATATAAAACATCAATCTTAAGTGCTAGAACTAAAATTCTCTAATTCAATCTTGATAACATGTAGTAGTCACATTATTTTCCATTGCATCACTCCCTTCCCATCCTTTTCCTTGCAAGATATATCATTCCTCATATTAGCCATCATCATCTTAATCCTTACTCAATGCCTTGGCAAGAGGTACCACATTTGTATGTCAATCGACCATTGATTTTTGAAATTTTGTTTATCTTTTGACCCATACCCTATTGGGATCATGGTGTATCAACCTTTGCAAGTCCTAGAATTTTTTTAATGGATTAATTATTCATTTTATCCTAAGTATATTTATCTAATATTTTGTATCACTTTGTGGGAACTATTAGGTGAGGTGGAATTCTACATGGAGCTAATGTGTATGAAATGCAAGCTAGATTTGTAGAAGTAGGTGTATCACTTGGTGGACCCCATTGGAAGCCAATTTGATGGATTTTGTCTTAAGTTGTAAGTGTTAAGTCTATGATGGGTTGTGAAAATTTGCTATGACAATTTATGATGGTGCAATAGTCAAGTTATGCCAAACTATGATAGGCGGCCCCATGTAATGGTGGTGCCTATGCATGTAATGTGTTTTCATACATGTAGGCACATTGCACGTATGAGGGGTCCTATTCATGAGGAGATAGGCATTAAAAATGGAAAAAGATCAAATTATTTGGGTCATGTTTATGACACTGCACTTCATGCAAGGTTGCTGCATGCATGCAAGTGTTGTGCATGCCAAAGAGACTCAAGAAATGCATGTAGGCATTGGATCAATTTCATGTGGTAATCATAGGCATCCATCTTCTCTCATGGAGTTACACATATTTGGTACTCAATCATTTTGCAATGCAGTATAGGTTTGAAGATTTTAAAGATACTATTATGCTATTGAAATCACTCCAAAATTCTTGTTGCAACTGAAGACTCTTGAATAAGCTTAGATTTTTTGTTGTATTGTAACATCTTTCAGGTTACTAATAATACAAAGAGTTGTGTTTTTGGAGTGTCGGATTTCTCTTGAAAGGATTTTCCCCAAGTATATATATATTGTGTTGTGGTTATTCTTTTTCTTGCATATTTGATTAAGTTAAATGAATGTGCATCTATATTTGTAACTATTAAGTGTTTAATTTGAAAAAATTATACTATCTTCACTACTTAGGTTGGTGCAGGAATTTTCTTTTGCTTACTTGAGTTTCTTTCATACCCTACCTACTTGAGGCCATAAAGATCATTATATACCATGGTGTGTTTTAACTAGTATACATCAAGGCATGGTCTATTATTTTATGTCTATTAGATTTCCCATCTCAAGAACCACTATGGCAATCAAATGCTTTGTGATGTGCTAAAGAATCATTTTGTTTGTTGGTTCTCCCATCATAGGACCCACCAAGGTCATCAAATTCCTTGTGATGTGTTGTAGGATCCTCTTGTTTGTTATATGCTTGAAAGTTCTTCATGTATTAGACACATCATCACCTCGGTCTTTATACTCGTGCATAATATTTGCTAATACATAAAATTGAGGTTGTTCGCCACATGTTAACATAATAACTATATTCAAAAATCCAGTCACTCATTAATCTAAACCACATATCCATATCTATGTCTTTTAGCCATTCTCCATCATCCATTGCCTGTGTTTATCTTTTATACTATGATACAACTTCTGAAAATGATTAGTTAGATGCATTAATTCATTTACTTTGCTTATCCAACTATTTTATTCTATCATCCTCACTTTCCTCTTAGTTATGTCACGATCACAAAAATATTTGTCATTACATTCATCACATGACACAATATCATGCATACATCATCATTATTAATATGTTTGACATACATCAATTATAAATTACCGTTATTATATTCTTTGAGAAGTGAGAATCGAGCCAGGATATGATTTCGGTCATAGATCACATGCACTTCAGTCAACAAATGATTGAACATTAAAATAGTGGAATGGAGAAAGATATTTGAAAGAGAGAAAATAGAGACAAAGAAAGAGAAATTTGAGAATACTCTCGATACTCTCACCAAGCTATCACCGAACTAGTGAAGGTGCAAGTAGAGTGTTGTATATATAGTAAAAATAAGGCATATACATCCAAGAGGTGCATTAAATCCTCCTACCCATAAAAGGTGGGAGGTTTTACTTGGTAAATACCAAAACATGTGGCATAACCTCCTCAAGTGAAGACAAAAGAGAGGTTATGAGAGGTGGCACATAAATCCAAAAGAGGGTGAGAAACCCAACTACCCCATAACCTACTCAGGTAGGGATAGAATAGTGGTTATGAGAAGTGGCACAACAAACCAAAAGAGGGTGTGTAACTCAACTATCCATGTATGAGAGAGAGTGACACATGTAGCTGATGTATTTCGCCACTAGTCCTCATATTAACCACACCTAATCAATCTAAGCAAGCTTAAATAATATGTGTAGGAAAAAATAAATACCCCTAACATAAGGAAAATAAAAAACTACACTAACAACCATCATATAGATTTAAATACATCATGAATGCCATATAAGTATTACTTTATCATACATATGCTCATCAAATCACATATGCATTTTACATCGTCATCCTGCATCATAATAAAAATATGCATTATCATAAATACCATAAACATCTCATCAAATCATATATAACATAACTACATGTAATCATAATTCAACATCATAAACATGAATATACATCTATTATAAATGCATGCATCATATCCATGCTTCAACAATTAATCATAAATCATAGACATATGTATCCATAAAATCATGCTTATCATAAACTCAAAATCATGGTATAAATTGTCTCATCTATATACATCATCAAAATTGAGTACATTGGGCTCCACAAAGCATTAGAGTCAACATGTACATATAAAAGATGAATACATATTATGATGGTCTATAAAAATAATTAAAATTTGAGCATAATCCCCACTAGTTCTAGCTAGCACTGTCACCTCGAGACCTTCCATTTGGTCCCCTGGATGATGGCTACATAACTAATACAAATTGATCAAACCTATCTAACCTATTGGTCCTAGAAGTTGTCCTCTTAGCATACAAGGGTGTCATCTAATTGTTCGACACTATGTGCTCATAAAGTGACATGTAATACTACACCTTACATAGCATTTGTGTTGTCTCTCCTCGCATCCTATCCATGTTAGCCACCACCCATGAAACTCAAAGGGTGCTAACAATGCTCGTGCCTGATCCCACTCACCACAAAGTCTTTGTACAACATAATAGGTTTGTTGTAATTATACTTGCATCCCATATCTCTATCACTACCCTATCCCACTTGACTTATAGGTTGTCCCTCTCTGCTTGGGCCTAGTTTCGCTCACCCCTTGCCTAATCACACTCCATCTAAAAATAATCTTGCTCAAAGAAGCTTGTGGATAGCCTCACTTGAATATCATCTACCTTAGTTTTCTCCTACGCTTGGGCTTGATCTTGCTCTAACCTTATCAACTTTCTAGCATTGGTGTTGTTTTCCCTCCACCATGATCTCCTCCCATGTAGCCCTAATTTGATCATGTGCCTCCACCAGACATGGAATAGTTAGTCATGGTATCCTCCTTTGCATTACCAAACCTTATAATTTGTGGTGGTGCCTATGTCTTCTATATCCTTGTGAGGGTCCCATGGTAGCCTCGCCAAGTGCCTCCAACTAATACATACCTAGGTTAGTGCCTGGTCCCCACTCACTATCCTCCCTAGCCACACATGAAAATACATGCTCCCCATTTGTCAACACCCGCTTTCACAAGCCAAATTACTATTAGATCTTGTTTTGCATGTATCTCTCTATCAACTAGCGATGCCTACCAATGATGTAACAGTGTGTTTGAACAAACTCTAGATAGCCTTGTGTAAGGCACATCACTAATATTGACTAGCTACTTTGACGAGCCCTCCAAGTTTTAGGATTGATAATATATAGTATGTTCATGGATTGAAATCCATAATATCTACTAAACATCCTCCAAGTAATCACAATCTACCTCATTAGTAAGTGAAATGTGCTTGTCTTATTGCATCATCACTCAGCTAATTTTATTAGCATAAACTTTTGTGCTCCAAAATAAGCCTTAATCTATTCTTCTATACATATTTCACTCTAAGTATATATGCAAAAATTGTGAAATGCAAATATCTCATTATCCATGCATGTGCTAATCGATACAAACACCACCCAATGAGTGTATATGCCTCATGGTGCAAGTATATATATCAATTCCTAGCCAGACACTAATCCCAAATACATTGCAATATTAGCACATATGCCCCCTCTTGCACATGTTGTTCTAGGTGGACACATTGAAATAATTTGCATATGCTATGCTACTCATAGTGTGCACATTGCATTCTACTACACACATGCCAAATCATGATTTTTATAGTTTGGTGCATGTGTTGACTTACTTTTCTACCCCTCATTAAGGACATTAATTACACCATAGGCCTAGATTTTTGGTACATACCAGTGCTCTTGCATCTATTGGTCACCTATACCATCACACTGGCTCTACTAAGTGGTGATTTATTAATGTACATAATTATCTTGCGCATCATATAGATAATTCCACATGACGTTAAGCTTACTTAGGTGTCCTAGTTAATGGGAATTAGCTCGCCACCTCTTACAATTATTGAGAAAGTCAACATGCCACCAATCTTAGTGGGATTCAACTGCCTAGTCTTCTCCACTATTCTGGGTGGTGGTTTCTTCCCTCTCACATATTTACATCTCTTTCTCATGGCTTAATATACTGTTGTTGCATCCATTTTCATGTGTAGTCTCTTTTTCTGACATTCTATATTTTCTATTCATCTCATAAATAAGAACATGCATATGCTTGAATTACGTGGCTTGGTTCAATATAGACATTCGATCAAAAAGATCTTGATAGATTCTCACATGATATCAAAAATAATCTCAATTTTTATTATTCAATTTGATATTATTTAATAAAAGTTATTTTTTAAAATAATAGATGTATGCAAATTGTTTTTGTTATATATATGGATATCTTTGTTTATTTTTTTACATGTGTGCATAGATGGTGTATGAGGTACGATTTTCTATAAACCTCATATGGGTAGGTCAATTTCCCATCACTATGACCAATCTGTCCTCCATGTGGTAGGAGGCACAACAACTATGAAGGCCGAACCAACGTATTAAAGAGGCCCCAACTATTTGAACAAGTGTTGACCCGATCTGCAAGGGGCAAGGGAGTAAAGAGATTGACACATGGAATCTAACTTGTGATTTCCTATTGATCAAAGTATCTATCAGCAAAGGTGTGGACCAATTTCATTAGCAAAGGCATGAGAGTAGGTCGATTATTATTGTAGGACGATCTAATTGCTATCAAAGAGGGTGATGTTTGTTGTGGGATGCTCATATTGAAGGGAAAGGATGATCTAAATCATCACACAAGGAAGCTTCGTGATGGGTGTCAAACACAGAGAAAACAATTAGTCCTTTGTCACATGTTAAGGTCATATGAGGGCTTAATGTTCGATCTACTTATTAGTGAGGATTTGATTTCGACCCCATCTTCTATCTTCATTTAAAAGGTAATTATAAATTTGTGAGTGTACATTAATTAGGAAACATATGAGGGCTTAATGTTCGATCTACTTATTAGTGAGTGTTTGATTTCGACCCCATCTTCTATCTTCATTTAAAAGGAAATTATAAATTTGTGAGTGTACATTAATTAGGAAACATAAACAAATACAAAAATTATTGTAAATTTTAATTGACAACTCAAAATTGAGTATCATTTTTTGAAAGTGAATATTTTTTTTTGCTTGATCCATTGGAAACATTTGCACACTAAAAAAATGATTTAATAAATGTGATCCAACCTTCAAATTCTTGTGTCTTAATGTGTCTTGAGAACTCTTTCATGTAGAGGCCTTGAACTCTCCCAATGAATTTTTTCTTACTCTAGAAAAACTCTTTGAAAAAATGGATGAAATGAAGATTCATGAGTTGGAGAATGAGCTCATAAGTTTGAGCCTCAATTCCTTTGACACCCTAGATGACTTCTTCACTAAATCAAAATTACTAAGGTTGCAGTTCAAAGAATGTGGAATAGAGAAAAAGGAGGATAAACATGTTCTTCCTATACTCTCCAAATTAGGTCTTATTTTTGTGTGTTTGTAACTACCTTCTACTAGCCAAAAGATCTCTTAGAACTATATGGAAAATTTCTTCTCTAGATAAATTCATTGTTGACTTGACTAGGAAGTAGGATACGTTAATATAGATGAGCACATGTTGAATTCGCCAAAACCTCAAGCCCTCATTGTTGGGAATTGGAAATAATAGGATTCAAACAAAGGGAATAATCAAAACACTCAAAAGGACAATGAGACTAAGAAATATCATAAATATGAATCCTCCAAAACCAACATTGAAACTTCTTCAAACCAAGGGAAACCTAAGAAAAAAAAGTTAAGTGTTCCTCTTACAACAAACTTGGGCATGATAAGCACAAATATATGAAGATGGAAATTGACCACCTCTCACATCTCAAGAAACACACCATAGGGGTTCCTAAATCTATCAAATAATATTCATCAACTCATGAATTTACTAAGGAAAAAGAAAAAGGTGAAGAGAAATCTAAGCCCGCAAGGCTCTAGTTGCCACTGCATCATCATTATCTTTGTCTTGGATCATTGACTTAGGTGCCTTGCATCACATGGTTTCTTTACATGTTGAGTTTTCTTTCTTAGAGCCTTATAGTATGTATTCCATCACTTTGGGTGATGAAGCTCCAACAATAGTTATAGGGAGAGGGTTTATTGAGGTTGAAGGTGGAACATTCACAAATGTTCAGAGTGTACCTTATCTTTCAGTTAAACTTCTATTAGTGTATCAGATTATCCACATAGGGAAGGGCATGATAATTCACTTTTCTCCAAACTTAGTTGAGATTAGAGAGTTGAACAACAACAATTCATTAGCTTTGGGAAGGGTAGATCACTAAGCCAAGCTATACATATCTCAATTTGTACCTAATGTTTCTCCTACAACATTGCTTACTCATTTACATGGAGTTAGCAAATTATGGCATGAGAAATTTGGCCACCTTAAATATTGCTAGTTGAGCAACTAAGTCAATAGGATATGGTCATAGTGTTCCTTGGAGTTAGATTCACTAAAAGTCTTGTTAGGGTTGTAATTACATGTAAAAACATAGAAGCCCTAAAACAATTTGGACTCTTATGTTGAATAAGTCAAAATTAGGTTTACTTTTCCTAGATTAGCTCTCAACTCTCCTCTATATATATGAGGGAGTTCTTTTGTTTTAGGGACCTTTTTGATCTTTTGAAACTAGATGTTGCCATTTTGAAGAGCATAATTGCAATCTTTGAGTTGAATGCGTAAATTGAAATTTTGATCGATAAAAGCAAATTGCCTCCAACCTTTGCTTTGGAGCACATTTGTTATATGTGAGAGTGTTCTTATGTCATCCTTGCCATATTATCTTGAAGTTGATTTCTAAGTAGCATATTGTTTATTTATTGAAAAGGAGTTCATATTTAACACCGATAGACTTGGTGCTATCATATTGCATTTGGAGTTTGTGTATGAATTGGGTTGAGAACGTGTAGTCTTTGAGCTGTAATTATCAATTACATTCTTGTGTATGAATTTGGTTAAGAATGTGTAGTCTTTTAGCTATAATTATCAATTACATTCTTGTGTATGAATCTGGTTAAGAATGTGTAGTCTTCGAGCTACAATTGTTAGCTATATTCACATGGATCTTTGGTGTTGCTTGTTGGAGACTTTGAGCTGCAACTTGCTATGTGGGTTACTTTTTGAATCAGTCAAGAGAATAACTTTGAGTCTTTGAGCTATAAGTTATTGTTGTTGTTTGTGTGATCTTGTCATTACTTTTGGAACCATTGTGGAAAGTGGCAGGAGACTTTGTGTTTTTGCAGACTTTCTAAGTTACTATCATTCGCTGGTATTTGTTCTTGTTATTCCTACACTTAATAGAATTGAGTATCGGCTATTATTGCTCCAATTAGTTTTATTTAAGGATATTATTGTAATTTATTTCCCTTATTATGAAAAAAGAGAATATGTTAATGGAAACACCCCATGGATAATCATAATGTACATATCTTAGTTTAGTTTCTAGTTCTTATCGAGGAATAAGAAGGGAGCCTCCCCTTTGTGAGAGGAGAGATTCATTTCTCATCATACCTATGACCGAAACTCCTATTTTGTAATTATTAAAGGAATTATAAAATATTCACCCAACACCCCACAATCTCTAACTTGTCCTTTTCAAATTCAAATTTCCATATTCAAAGTTTGGTAAACTCCTACCAAGGGCTAACCAAACACAAATTTGCACAATTTATTACCATGTCTTCAAATTTAAGGCATTCAATGATTCATTTTACACATCCAAGTAATCTCAATAATCATTCACACTACAAAACTTCAATTGATGCAATAAAAAGATTTTGCATCTACATGGTCATGTTAAGAGCGTATTAATGACTAAAGAGTGTTGTTTACAATCATTTCCTCAAATTTTCTAAGGGTTGATCTAAAAGAACATTTTCCCTTGTGACACTAGTAGCAATCCTCACTACATATTCTTAAATAGCACTAGTCTATATATATTTAAAAAGGTATAAGAAGCATAAGTGAATTAGGCAAAACAAAAAAAAAAATTTACAAGTTGTCAAATCAAGTTTGTAGATGAAGAGCATTCCACAATCATAGACTCAAGCCTAATCCTTGAACTCAAATCTATGTAGAGGAAACAAAATATTATAATCCTTAAGCATTTGAACCTACAATGACTTTTAGAGACTATCACAATCATTCTCTTTTTAAAATATATTATTTCATTTCATTTCATTCATTCGTCAATTACAAAACTAATTGTTTCTATTTACTTTCTACATTTAATTATTACAAATA